>JAMKCH010006945.1:0-200477 GCA_023653785.1 Ophioderma brevispina
CGCAAGTGGATTGAAAATGGTCCCTTTGGCACTGTGTACTGCATTAGGGGCCTTCAAACTGGTGTGCGTTGCGTCAGACTGATTTATTTTCTCAGTGGTAATGTGCTTTTAATTTCCATGATAAATGATACTTTTAAAACTCTGTTCATCACTAATTCGGCAAATTCTTTGTTGTTTGGAATTTTGATGCTTGTCCATTAACTGGCTCCGCTCCTCATGCAGTGCATTTGCCCATTTTTCCTCGCAAGAACTGCACAGTTTATTAACCATAAGTTACGAAGAGAAATCCAAAACCATGAACCAAGTTCTGTCCTATCCATCATCAACATTTACTGCACTTACTGTGTTACAGTCAGTCCCCAAATTGTTCTCTTTTTTTTTAATCCCCACACCAGAAATTAGATTACATCTCAAAAGAAAGTGGTGACCTTGGACTGAACAGATAAAGTTTCGATTTGTATCTGTCTTTACTAAAGCTTTGGGTGCTTAAAACCTGTCAAGATTTATGTATTTCCTGTATTTTCAATACACCCCAAATCGCCATTGCCTTATTCTAAATGCCAATGAACGTCATTTCGGTATCACCGATCACGTAATCACAGTGCAAAATGTAAACACTGTACATCTCGAGTCATTGTTTCTAACAATATGTCGCCATTCTGTATGTATTAACTTGTCTATTTGCAATTAAAATAGACTGAAGACGAAAGTTGTGGTACTTGGTGCTATGTGGGGATTAATATTGTGAAACACCTCTAGACTTACAAGGGGAGGTGTGTGACCCGCGGCCGGCCGTCAGTGGAACTGATGGTGTTTAGTGTGTATTCATGGCGTGGCAATCACCAACAGTCTCTGGAAAGTTATTTCTGTGCCTTCATGATTCTTTCGTACACTTAATATGGGCAAATACATTTTTAATGTGTATGAATGTTTGTAGATGTCTTCTTATCATATGATTATAGTTTTATTTGACCGGTGGTGGGTCATGCAACAGTCATTTGCTGCGCATTCGTATTTCTCTCTGCCTGGCATGGCTTGCTTTGTATGGTATATAGCAACTATCCATTCACTATTCACCAATCGTTTTTATAATTGATTGTACCCATTTTAGACCTAGCAAATTCATATATAATCATCAAAACGGGGGAAACGAAGAAGCGAGGTTCCGCAGAAAATACTGCTACATGATATGTTTGGAGGCTGTATCATAGAAGCACATTTGTCATGCTTATAATGCATCTGGCCTTCGTTTTATCATTGTGTCCTTTCACTAGGCCGCTTGGCCTTAATAAGGCCATTATTGCAAAAAAAACTCATTTCCTTCTGGTGACAGCCCGGTCAACCCGTTTATTTCCCACCCTACCACCAATGTTCCTCCTTCCTCTCTCCCTCCCTTCTTCCTTTTCACCTTTTGCCCTTTTAAATCCTCAATTTTTCCATGACTAAGTGATTCTGCGACCGACATCAACACCTCACAAGAAAGCTAAGAAGGTTGTGGTCACGGTAAGCTAGATTGTGAGAATCACAGCGCATAAATAATGAGGTTATGGGATCCGAATCAAAAAACTCTCGCTAGGCCCTTTTGCACCTAAAAGGAAGAAAGATAAGAAGATAAGGAGCATCTTTGCTTCGAAACAGGGCGGCCTATAGTAAAAAATGAAAATGATAAAATCCAAGTGCAAATGATAAAGACCAAACAAAAAGTCGCCACCACTGTTGAAGAAAGAAGCAAGATGAGATCGTGCCTATAATCATAGATTGAAGGACAAATTGTACGTATAATTTGGTGTTTTTAATTAAAACGGGCCGTAGAAAGCGCTGACATGAGCTGATAACTGAAACCACCCAGGTGGAGGAGTTTACCATGATTAAAGGGTCAGTGTTGTGCTAATACTTCATTTCAAGAATATTTCTGCACATCATCTCATGGCCAATATTCTGTTAATAAATGATGTGGTCTGAAAAGCTGGGAAGTTAATTAACAACCCCAGGACTGAGAAAAAACACGAGTTTATGCACGGTAAGCGGACCACGCCACAAGCGTGGGGAGCTACGTACGGTTGTATTATCTGTTGTGCAGAACAAACATAGGCGGAATCGTGAAGGCAGAGGGTACACCATAGGCCTACTCATTGCGTTTGTATTTTGAAGGGGGTGAGGTTAGAAAAAAGCCATTTCGCTTTGTTAATAAGCTCTAATGTAAAACACACCTTGCGTATGTATGTACAACAATATCCTCTGCGTGCAAAAAGTCCGAGAGAAAATGAGCATATTTATATGTTCCAAAATGAGACTAAATGTTTAATGTGGAAACTTATGTAAATCTGCTGATATTTGGTCAAAGTGAATCCCGGACAAAATTTACAGGATGCCGTGACATGTCAGGGTTTTGACAAGTAAAGCCATCCCCCGAATCAATCAGCGAAAGCGATTTCAGCCCCAAACCTGAGACTAGAATACCTAAACAGCCCAAACAGACATCAAAAAACAACGCAGTGCGTCATCACGAAATTAATTTGGTTCCATGCCTATAGAATTACGTGTAGGCGGGCACAATTTTGATCGCTCATGCTGTCATTAATTCATGATTGCTCGCTTAATACAATTCTATAAAGTTCTATCTCGCACAAATAACATGATTATGTACTTATTAAGATGGAATTACCGATCAAATTAATTTACTCTCTCATAAAAATTTATGTTGGGATTTTCTTTTTAAAAAAACTGTTTCAAAATGCTTGGCGCACTTACGCTGTGTATGCATCACCCACGGATCCCCGGTACGTTATCACCTTCGTTTTGTCCTCGCCGGGGTATTCCTCACCGGGAAATAACCCCTGCTAGCTCTTCGCTATCCCGGGTGACTTCCACGATGAATATCCCAATTCGATTATCATCTGCATATTTTGACTCGGGCTTGTACTTGCACTTATCGGTGAAGATGAAAGACTACGAACTGATTTCCGAAAAAGTTGCGTGTGCGTTTTGTTAGATGTATGATCCCCGACAATATTGACCTGATACGTTAATGACGTCACAGGCATAGCGCCCAATTGGAAAGAATTCATTTTGGTTGTATAGGGGGGTCTAGAAAAATATCTTTCAGTGAATTGTGACTTACCTTAGCAGTTTGAAAATAATACTGGTGTTTCTCGTTATTTATCAAAAGCTTTATATGAATATATCATAATTCATGGGGGGGACTTTAAAGAACTTCACAGAAGAACCTAGTTCAATCATGTTTTTCTGCAACTTCTTGATCAGCTTATTGAAATGGAAGCAATGTTCCAAATTTCTGTTTTTACAGATTGAGAAAAACATAATTATTAGCTTTCCTGCCCCTGCCAAACTGCTAAAAGAAGAAAGTGCACTTTCCGGTCGGTGCCAAATCACAAGTCGATTAACAACCGCCTACCCATTTTTGCGTTACTGAACATCTGATTCCTATAAATTTGGTATCACATGAAAATTTCCGTGTCCTTATTTCCATTGGTACAAAATAAGTACTCGATTTCCAATTATGGCATTACTATATATACGTCTATTGCTGATGAAAGCATGAAAAACTGGATTAGGGGGAAAATGCAATCTTTTGCAATTTTACTAACTCAAAAACATTCAGCACTAAAATGCGCTGAGTATATTAAAACTAGTCATTTCCATCAAGTAGACCCAAAACGCCATTAAAATCAGATATTCCTTACTATGGAAATTTCAATTTGCTGACATACAAACTTTAGTGTCTGCTAATTCCTGTGTCATACTATCATTTGGTTACATAATTTTGCACCAAAAAGGAGTTTGTTAGGCAGGCAGAACAAAACTTATTAAACAAAGCTCCATGTTTCATGTGTAAAAAGTCTTAAGTCACATAAAACAGCTTGCTCTCCCTCATGATATCATGGTACATTCTCTTTTCAAGTGGTACGGTATGGCCTTTGAAGCAATTTCCTCTAAAGGCACTTGTGCCAAGGTTAAATGTTGTTAAACTGGTAAAAGCAGGTTGTTTTACCTGCTTCTGTAACTTATTGTAACTCTTATTAGCTGTCCCCCAAGTACAAGTTAGAGTATGTTCTTGAAGAATACCAATTGGGAATTAATTGGTGGTCCCTGATATGTGCACACAATTGCACGCAAGAAAATAAGACCATAACGTGAGTCAATCATTGAGGTACTTTTGTTTTGTGTTTTTAATATTCCACTGGTGATTTTGTACAAAGAAGCCCACATCCAATCCACATATTACCGCTCATAAACATGTTATACATTAACTTTTAATGCCGGGGTGTTTTTGTTTATTTCTCAAAACTTGTTTCGTATTCCCACAAAAAATATATCTTCATAGTACTACTGATAAAACAGTATCATTATTAATTATTCTGACATTCTATTTCAATTTTTTTTTGTGTTTGTTTTGTGTATGTAGCACAAATTATACAGCCGCTATGAATAATAAGACTAGTAGTATCTCACCTAAATCTTGATCAAATTTGTTTAAAAACTTAGTAAATTATTAAACTTCCTCCCCGTTGATGATGTAACAAAATTATTAAATTACAAATCGAATATGTCCAAGGACTAGATAACCCAATAGCTCATTAATTAAATATTAACAACTAGCGTAAATTCAATTTGAAGAGTGATGAATGCCGAGGTTTTATGACTGACTGTTTTGTCATTACCGATTTTCATGATGAAAAGATTTTCGGGCTCCTGGAGGCAATATACCATTTTGCGTTTTATGTAGATACACTTTACAACCATTTACGGATTCAACACATGTTGTTGTTTTACTGGATGTCCACTTGCAATCTAATTATTTGGTCCCAGTAAATGATACCACTTTTTTTAAGACATGGGTCTACCCTCTCTATGGCTCATATTGGGATATATAAACACACCTAAAAAATTAACTCCCCACCCCTGAAATTTCAAACCGACTTGTATTAAATATTATGGGATATAGTTGGAAGCGTGTTTATTTACGCATATTTTGACCCTCATTGTTGCGAACGGCTGAGTGTTGTTGACGTTATGCCCATCTGAACCGACCCACCCAAGGATTTAAGTTTGCCGCAAAACCTATGACAATCCTACTCTTTCCAATGGGAAGATCGTGCAAATCCGCTTCTCTCTGCTGACTGATTCTCATTCCTATAGGTTTACTGCAACTTTAATCCTGGGGTGGGTTCCGTCAAGTGGCGGAACTTCAACAAACTCAGCCGTCGCCACAAATGAGTGTCAAATAGCATAAATTAACACCCTTCCAAATCTTATCCCATAATGTAAACATACGGTTTATCGTATGAACTTGATAAATTCAGGGGTGGAGAGTTACTTTTTCGGATGTGTTTTATATTTTTTATATACACAAAATTGTGCACTGGTTATAAAAACAAGTTGCTTTCAGTAGGTGTCCCCAATGAAACTGAATGGGTATGTGTGTGTTTTTTTCGAATGTAATTTACCATTACTTGGGGGGGGTCCCTTGTGCCCTATCTGTCTTTTCATACACCGGTCTCTGATTGCTAATGCTCATAGAGTCCTTTTAATAACCCGTTGATGCAGTTTTAAAAAACCTCCTTCTGCCTCCACCTTCCTTACCATAATTGATTATTGGTCACAATTCATGTGAACATTGGCAATAGTATTCAATTGGTTAAATAGGCCTAAAATTCCAGTGCTGGTGGTCAAAAACATTGGGGCAAAGTGCATCGCTTCTATCAAATACAGATCGTGGACTATCAAACGGTCGATTGTAACAAACCCTCTTTATGGTATTGATTTAATGAAATTTTTGCAAATAACAAACGAGATTCATCCAATTTAACCAAAACGAGTGTGTGACCTTCTGCAAACGAACTTTTTTGTTGATGATCTGGTCAACGGTGCCATTAATATGGTGCAATAGTGGAGCTTTAGTCTATGCATACTGAGCCACAAGGTGATTCTGATTCCCAAACTTGTCCCAATTTTTTTTTTTCCCACAGAATGGTTCTTTATTTACTTTTAAGAATTCACACATAATGCAAGAAGGTCATTGAATGCAAGATCTGCTATTTGTCAGAAATTCTCAAACTACTATTATGCCAAGGTCTTTGTCAGTGGCTCTTGACATGGTTCTTCACACAACATAGTCACCTGAAGAATCATTTCAAGATCCAGCAGCAAGTGACTCAAGGAAAGATAACTTCAGAGTCATCCTAATACATGGCAGATCAACAGATGTCTCACCTGGGCACTATTGCAATTAAGACCTTCTTGCACTCGCATGATGAATTCTCTCTCTTGATCACACAGCATCAAATGATTACACCAGATAATCCAGCACTGGTAATTTCTACTTGGGACCACTAACAATAAATGCCAGTCAGGTAGAAGATCTGGGCAATCTAGGATTTGAACCTAGGTTCAGTCGAATTTAGTTAGATAAAAACTATTTTTGCCCATTAATTTTGTGCTACTAATGTAAACACCCTGAAATTTCCTCAAACTTTGGTGATTTACCCCCCCCCCCTCCCCCCGCAAAAGAAGGCAATCCCAAGATGAAATTCTTGTCAAACCCCTGCAGACAATACTTCAAATGCTTCAGAGCAAACTTGAATACACTTATAAAAACTACTTCACTTGTTTTAACCGTTTATTTGGAGATTTGTTTTCTTTATTCCGATAGAGCTTCACTCAAAAAATTGTGTGTATCAACATTCATATCAAATTAGTTACTACACAAAAAAACTACAAATGCAAAAAAATAATAAGACCGCATCAGAAACAGCACAGCTGATTAAATCTTTACTACATGTAACACATTCAAATCAAGTTACATACAAATTTGTGTACTGTAGGAAGTTTGGACACATTAAGGATAGAGCCAAATGCAAAAAAAATTCTCAATTTTTTTTCTTCTCATTTTGTGTCATCTTCTATTTTTTTTTATATGTAATGGCCAGCATTTTAACAACATATAAAGACACACAAACTCTTATAATAATTACTCAACTTGGGTAAAATGTGCTCAAAAAGTTACAAACACCAACACAGGTATTGATAATTGTCCTCCTCCCATGCAGTTTTATAATATACAAAAAGGATGCGGCCACACAAAATTAATGTCTTGTCGTTCCCTAAAATCGGCTTTTTTTAGGTCATACAATTTTCCATACTCCACTACCACCACCCCTGCAAGATTTTAAATCAAGTACTTAACAGTATTTAATGGAAATGAGGAATAAATTTTATATTTCCTGCCTATTTTGGGGATATATTGGCAATGACAAACAGACTTTAAATTTTGTGTGGCCCCATCAAGTGGGTGTATAAAATTACTAGTACATTCACATTAATCAATGGAATAGAACAAAACAAAGTCTTACACTAATTAAGCTGGTCACTAGGTACCAGAGATAACCTCAAATGCCTAAGTACATAAAAACAAAAGAAATAAATGGTATCGTGGTTATGATTAACAGAAAATTGCCCTATGGTATATACAATGTTTCCAGGACTACATGCTTGCCAGAAATCTTATTGCGTATTCCCCCATTTATAAATCCTCTTGCTCAAATACGAATTTGTATGATTGTCGTTTTTTTCACACCAGTTACGTAACTGTTCTGTGAGAAATGAGACCTCTGCGACATGCCTTAAACCTGTTTGCTTCCATGTACAAGATTAGTGCATACGAGGATGATGTGGATTATACAATTAACTGTTGAATAGGCCAATACTTGGGTGCATTACATCAAAACATTTATACAGTGTAACACAATAGTGCCATATAAGGAAATTACACTCCCAAATATTTTCTGGAAATTTTTACACAATCTAACAATATTTGGGACCGGTATTCACGAACCTTGGCATAGATTGAACTCTCTCAAGTCACCCAATTTTATCTCTTCAACATTGTAAAAAAAATCTTCATTAAATTATAGTGACATAATCATTTCTCAAAAGTTTACACCCATCTTCCCATCTGAACTTTTTGGTCTTTAACCATCAGAAATCGGATCTTAATCATGGGTAAAATGCTTTTAAGTGTTGAATTATTGTTTTAAATTAACATTCCTCAAATCCATCAATTCTTATTTTAAGAGAAGCACTGACAGATTATTTCTGTCTCGCTCTCTTTATTTTTTTGTTGAGGCACTTTCAAGCATATAATGTTCTTTCAAGATAATGACAAATGTCACCAATAATCATCTGATAGATTTCTCCCCCCTTCTTTTTTTTCACGGGGCATAGTGTAATATGGCTCACTTCCTCGGTGATCTGTGATTGCACAACACTAACTCCACTTCAACATCTTGTTACTGACAGAGTTGCATTTATCAGAGATAATTATAAAACGTTTATGGGTCACTTCACACCTCATCCCCCCCAGGGACGCGGCCTACCAGGCAAGTGGCAGTCAAACCACATAATAAGAAATAACCTGGGTTACCATGATGACTTAAACATATCCATGTTTCTTTGCTTGGTTAAGTAAAGAAGGCATGAACTTGCTTATGCCAAACTCTAATGAAGTCCCAGACTCTGGTTTACCAAAGGTTTTGATATGTTATGATATGGGGTCTGTCATATCAAGCAAAAAACGTACCCTGGAGCTGTCTACGCACTGCCAGGTGACCACCGATAGTGAAATGAAGTCGACTCTTAAAAAAATAAGAGAAACAGGTAAAGGAAAAAAAAATATTTGTGCTACATTGATTTTCATAAGTTGTCATCTCATGTGAGACATCTTAAAACTATTTACAGAATGGTTGTTATAACATTTGTCCTGGTAAACACAAAAACAAACCAAAAATAAAAGCTGACAAAATACTTTACGGCCACCCACACAACCAAAATATATATATATATGTATTTAAAATTGAAGCAAGACGAGATATCAACAGAAATAACATGATGGAAATTTAATGAAAACAAAATAATAAAGCTAATTAAAGTTAAATTGTCATTACAACAAAAAAAAAAAAACACCCACCCGCAAAGAAATTCAATTAAATAATTTGAAACAGTGTGATTTCAAATAATCCTAGGTGTATGCCGATTATTTACAGCAACTTTGGAAAACATGCTCATTATATAAAACATTTCTTCTTGTACAACATATTTTTTTGGATAAAATATTTTTTCTCTTTTTATGTTTGCAGAAACCATTTCACCTTTGCATACAAAGCTGACATAAATAGTTAAGAAAGCAGTGTTGCCAAATTACAAACAAAGCATAAGACTTATGTCCTTGAAAACAGATTTTTGTCCTTGGCATCTCTAAACAAATATATTACATGTGGGCCTTTGACAATTAACAGTTATAACAATTTGCACAATTTAAATACCACCCTGTTAATTACACTAATTAGTTAACTTGCATATGTTATCTATGTTAGAATTATACAGGGAGAGGGCATAAACAAATTAATCAACAATGTTTTAATTTAAATGTACCAATAAAAAAATCTAAACTTACAAAAAAAACTACCAATGGACTCCAAAAGATACCTTTTTTTTCATTTAAGGGACCTTTGGAATAGCATATCCATGTTGCTGTATTTTTTGTCTATTTCTACCTCTCCTACTCATTTTGGCCCAAAATTTATTGCACCTAATATTTTTCTTCAGCTTAACCACTGTCAATAGCCTTGTGTTGTGTGGAAATTTTTGGTCCCTTTACATGATTGCCCAAAATATCACTAATATTATAACAAAATTTGACAGAAATCAAGACTTCCATGTTGATTTGATTGAATCTAGGGTTTTTTATTTGAGGTTTTACAGTGAAAAAAATGGACTAAAACACCTATAGAATCACAGGGTGTAGCATCTTGGACCAATTAGAACTATGTAATAACAAAGTACTTTATCTATTCTTTATATTCCCACAAGATTGTAAAAAAATGGTTTTATGCCAAATGTCACAAAAAACATACTTCAAAGATATAAAAAACAGTCATAGGTATTTTTCAAACTGTGTAGCAATAGGTGAAACAGAAATACGCCTTTGCCGAGACTGTGAAAACAGAAATCCTCTACATGCTAAATCAGAACATAGATCATTTTTCTTGTCCTATTTATAATAAGCTATATTTTAGAACGAGAAACCCCCACCATTGCTTCGTGTTTTGTGCACTGGGAGGAATATTTTATTTAAATAAGCACACACCTGCAGGTGGGGGTTTCTCATCCGGTAAGTAAGACGTATGCCTCGGAGTAACAGATGCAAAATGTGTGTTAAGGCACAACTTTTGTTTACAGTAAAAGTCACATTTTCCTTTTGTAATTTGTTTGTTGTTTTCAATTTTATCAAAAAAAAGAATTATTATGCTGATGCTTCTGCAAAGTTAACAATATTCAAACCAATGCTAGCCTATAAAAAAGATAGTCTAATTACTCTACCTCCACTAAAGTTGTTAATTAATCGCTCTCAGAAAAATGATCACTTTTACTGTATAATATTTCCCGCATGGCTATTTTTTTATACTCACTCACAACGTGTTATGTTTACATGCAACATACAGTGCCAGTGATATGTACATACATTCACTTTTCTTTATTATAATACAGATGAGCGGCAGCCTGGAAAACTGGTAACCAAAACTGCTCAAGTTCAATCCAAATTAGCAAGTGCCGTACGCATGCCTGCTTGGAGTGATCAACTGAATATACCATATACACAGGTTTTGGCGAGTGAAGTCATAAACCAACATGTCTTAAACATACTATAGGATTAGCTGATCCATGTTCAACCATTCATTTTTTTTAATAACATGTAATTGTACAATGCACTTGTGATACAACGGCATCTCTCTGAATGTCGAAGATTTTCAGAATATTATTTCTTGTGATTTTTGAAGTGATATGTAAACACAAAATTGCGTGGTTGCCTCTTAGAGAGCTACTAGATCCATAATTATTCCTTCATACCCATTCTTACATTTGCAATACATAAAATGATAAACCAAGAAAAAAAATACAGACTTCCCAACTTCCCAAATTTGTATATCCAATAACAATAATATAATTGTTTAATTAGTTTGAAATGAATTTAAATAAATAATGATTTAATCAGATGGGCATGCAAAAACAAGCAGTAGTTGTTCACAGTCATATAACCAATATTTATTTCCCTGCTATATGAAAATCTGTGAGTACACAGAAACAGTAGATCAAGCTTTAACGTGGAATTGTAGTGGGAAACTTTCTAATTATATTGTTTGGAAATTGTTCTTGTTAATGTTTGGTACAACATCTTGAAAGATTTTGCAAGATGACAAGCATCACAATTAACAACTTGCTAGAAAATTCTATCTTGCATTAAGCACGGCCCTTCGTTTAAATTGTATTTGGTAATTTTAACACTTTTCGTATGGTTCTGTAGATATTCTTGTAAAAAATGCCCGGTTTTTCTAACATCCGAGTGAAGCTACTTTTGACTCAAGCACTTTTCCCACTTAACTTCACCAATTAGTCAGCGCTCTCCGTACTACTACAATACAGCTGTAGTACCGTGTTGCACTTCACCCAGAGGGTGTTTTGAATCAATCCCATGATGCAAGCAATGTTTCTATACTTTACTGTACTTTAATAAACACATGTCAGTACTTAGGGACAAAAGTGTCCCAAAAGTTTAAGAACCACAAGATATTATCATATTCATGCTAAAAATTCCCTAAGTACTA
The DNA here is from genome assembly GCA_023653785.1 of Ophioderma brevispina. Classification (NCBI taxonomy): domain Eukaryota; kingdom Metazoa; phylum Echinodermata; class Ophiuroidea; order Amphilepidida; family Ophiodermatidae; genus Ophioderma; species Ophioderma brevispina. The sequence continues at coordinate 11,682 of JAMKCH010006945.1, forward strand.
ACGCTTTGTGGGCTAAAATGAGCGTGAAAGTCAGGGTTTTTTATGTGTTAAGAATAGGATTCTTATGGGATCACATGACCCTATTGAGGTGAAATTTCCCAAAACTGGTGCATTGTGGGATTGACTCAAAACACCCTCTGCACTTCACCCATGACATGTGACACAGTGTGGGTCGGTTGGTCATCTTAAAAACAGGAAGTGCACGCAGCCTAGCTTAATTGATAGCACCGCTAGACACAGCACAGGTGTGCCTGATATTCAATTTAACTTGTGTCCTTCAAGACTGTAAAATATTAAAACATGCTTCACTGCATGAATTAACCAACTGTTAAAGCTTGTCTTCCAAGACTAGCGAGAATTTACAATGAAAGCTCTTCCCATTTTGTGAAATTAGTAACTTCTGAAATGTTCTTCGCTTTTTTTAATCACCATTTCTCGACCTGGCTATTGAAGTCTGTACTTTTTTTGCCTGTTTTTGAATCCCCATTTATCAACCTGACTATTGAAGTCTGTACTTTTTGCTTGTTTTTTAATCCCCATTTCTCAACCTGACTATTGAAGTCTGTATTTTTTTTGCTTGACATTCATGAAAATAAAACCAAAACCCTTCTTCCCCCAGCTGCTTTTATAATACAGTTGCCATACAATAAACCCATATAGTGCAAGTAGACACTTACGAACCATACATGGTGTACGTGCATTCCAACTACACTTGTAATGTTTTTTATCTTCACAGAAGGATAAACTGAACATATTCTTTAGTGTTCATAATTCATATTTCAACATACAATGATAAAATCTAAACAACATTTTATATAATCTGTACAATTTTTTTTTGTTTCTTTTACACATCAAACATTTAGAGCCTCCTTTGCAAAAAATACAAAGCAAGCTGCCGGCAAGACCTGAGTTTTAAACTGCACTGAATTCTCTTTCTCTCACACACTCTCTCGCTCTCTCAGCTGTGTTCATGACATCCAAAATCACAACTGGAATCAAATACATCCAGATTTACAAAATTTAAACGCTCTTTAGCAGACTACCGTTCACCTGCAGTAGCCTCACTGAAAAATACCATTTTTTCCCTCTCTTCAAAAAAGGGGAACAAAACAATAAATAGGAAACCTTTTGTGTTCTGAAGTCTCTCCAAAAGGTTCAAGCCTTTGAATCCTCAGCATATTCCAAACATCATTTTGGATGTCATATCTGGGGTCCCCATAAGCTTAGGTCATACAGGGTAAATTCGTCCAATTGATTATTTTACTTTTTTTAAATACCTGTCTTTTCACGTGTCAAATGTACGTACCCAATATTCAAACCATTATTTTCCATTTTCTTTTCTAGACAATGCCAAATGTTTCTAATCAAAATGATCTAAGAGAATTCAGTAGCCTCTTAAACATTACTTGTACTGTTTTCAATTGGTTAAATTCTTGACGACTGTACGTATGGAGCCCCGAAAGAGATTATTTCAGTGTACGCTTTAACTGACTTTGTGCATCGCTATATAGTCAACCGAGCTTTCCCTGTGGATTTCACTAACATCTGTTACCTCACAAAAATATTGCCCCTTCATATTGACCCATCCATCATACCTGAGAACCCCAATTTAGCATTTTGTAATATTTTTTTAAAATTTGAAATAATACAACACTTCCCCACCAAGAAATAAATTCAGTTGTATAAAGGCTTTTCACAAACACACATACACATGTTGAAGTTTGTTTGGGGGGGGGTAAAAATAATTCAGTTTGTAGTTTTATTTTACGAATATGACTCTTAACAGACGACAGTTTACAAAGTTAACATTGCTTGACCTCTCTTATTTTACCATCACAAAGCTAAGGACAGCATGATTAAGCTTTCAGAAAGGGAGCAAATAATGCCAAAACTAATTGACCCTTTCCTACCTTTGATGGGGTAATATTGGTACCAGTGCTGTCACTTGTACTTGGCTAGCGGTCAATCGGCCTCGCTTTGGTTACTTTTGAAACACAAAAGCATGGCAGATTGACTAGTTCAGTTGAGTGCTGGTGACAGTGTTCACACTGATTTTAAACCAACAGGAGAAAATTACAATAAGTTCTATGGCTGTTTTTTTTTTTTTCCTTTTTTTTTTGTGGGGTCAATTTTGTGTTTCACAGTTTTAAGTTTTTGTAAATAGAGCTACAGAACTGCAAATTTTTAAAATTTTTAAAGTCCACAAAAATATTTTTTGATCCATATTTTTTGATGGTTTATGTATCTGTTTGAAATTGCTAATTAAGCATATTTCAAAACTGTACGTTCTTGACAATTTAATACCAATACAATATCCCATTAAACACTATTTGCAATTGGTACTTTCCTATCACTGATGGGACAAAAACCGGTGTGAGTACCATCGCCAGTGCTTGGTTAGTGTAAAACTGCCTCGCTGTCATGATCAAAACCACAAAAGCGAGGCATTTTTTTCGTTTGCCGAGCACTAGCAATGGTGTTCCCCCTGGTTCTAGACAATCAACAGAAGGAAAGGGCTAATTATGAATAAGATCTATCTAGAGTCTAAATTCTTACTAACAGCACAGTATTTGCTGTAAAGAATCTTTGGTAATAATGATGTTGTGACGCCACATATCAGGGAGGTCCAAGCCATGCCAACTGAGTGTTTTAATCTCGTAAGGGTATGCCGGAAAAGAAATCCCAGATATTTTAAAGAAACAATCCTACATTAGTTTTTAAGGCTTCCCATTTATTTCATGTCATATGTACACTTGGGAAGAACCCCTTTGCACCACACAAAAAATACCAAAAGCTTTCAACCAGACACCATCATCAAATAAACACATGTAACAAAATGTGAAATATTTTTCTTTTCTGTGTGTGTGTGTGTGGTATGTTTATGTGTGTGTGTGTGGTTTATGTGTGTAAGTGTGCATGTGCAAAAACTTAGTGGGCTTTTATAGATCAGCTGTCGTGTGTAAATTTTTTTCAATTAAAAAAAGACAAGATTTTTTTTGTTTTTGTTTTAAATACAACAGATTGATTATCTTCCTTTGTGAACTTTGACACCTAACTTTTAAAATCACTTGGAACCATTTTGGACACCAGTAATATTATGCCAGTAGAAATTTTCTGAAATCCAAGTAGTCAGTTGATGCGATGCACATGCAAATATCTTAACTTACAAAAATATTTGAAAATTTTCAATTCAATTATCAACCATTGCATCTATCTACCCGACCACTGCCCATTAGCACTGCTACTAGTTATTCCCAACATCCTGTGATGACCTTTAACCCGAAAGTCAACCATGGCAGACTGAGTACAAGAAAAGTGGAACCACATGCAAATTGAGCAAAATAGTCTAATGTTTCTTCAATATAATTTATTCAAATTTAGCTCCACATATTATACTTTTGTTTTTCTCTCTCTCTGATCACCAGATCGAGGTTACATACTTCCTAAAAAACAAATCTCTTATTTCCACGAGCTGCAAAGCAGCGATATAAAAAAATCTACTCGCAGCACCAGGCTGTCTAATTAACAATATCTTCACTGTAGCAATATGACAAACGTAAATTTCAAATTTCCCAGCACATCTGGGTTCGTCCACCAGCAGTATACAAACTAGAGTCCGAGACCACAAAAGGGTCTAGTTCAGCAAAAAAGGTGCTTGCACTGCTGGATTTGTTATATATATTTATATTTATATATATATTTATATATAATATATATATAAGGGTGGCACAAAAACCACATCAACATTTACATAATTTACAGCCATGACAGGGTGTACAAAAAAATCAGTCCACGAAGTTTACTTTTTGCTTTGGGCTGTTACGTGTGTGCCATGTCATATGTAGTAGTAGTGCCGTGAAAGTCAAAACACTCAGCAAAAAAAGACAACAAAATAACCACACATTGGTTGACGTAACAACATTTTCCACATATAAAAAAAAAAAAAAAAAAAATATGAATATGACTCAGATGACAGCTTACAAACTTAACATTGCTCGACCTCTCTTATTCCACCATCACAAAGGGGAGAAAATAATGCCACAACTAATTGATCTAGATAATGACAACCAGGTAGTGTACCAACCTTATGCATAATTGACACTTTCCTATCTTTGATGGGGTAATGTTGGTGCCAGTGCTGTTGCTGGTGCTTGGCTAGCGGTCAATCGGCCTCGCTTTGGTTATTTTTTAATCATAAAAGCGTGGCAGATTGACTAGTTCAGTTGAGCGCTGGTGATGGTGTTCACACTGATTTAAGAAAGGGGACGACAATTACGAATAATTTCTATGGCATTTTTTTTTTGGTGGGGTAAATTTTGTTTTACAGTTTTTGGAATTAAAGCTACAGAACGGCACATTTTTAAAGTCCACAAAAATATTTTGATCCATATTTTTTATGGTTTATGTATCTGTTTGAAATTACTAATTAAGCATATTGCAAAACTGTTCAATCTTGACAAATTAATACTGATATAATATCCCATTAAACACTGTATTTGTAATTGCTACTTTCCTATCATTGATGGGACAAAAACCGGTGTGAGTACCATTGCCAGTGCTTGGTTAGTGTAAAACTGCCTCGCTTTCATGATCAAAACCAGAAAAGCGAGGCAGTTTTTCGTTTGCCAAGCACTAGCAATGGCGTTCCCCCTGGTTCTAGACAATCAACAGAAGGAAAGGGCTAATTATGAATAAGATCTATCTAGAGTTTGAATTCTTACTAGCAGCACAGTATTTGCTGTAAAGAATCGTTGGTAATAATGACGTTGTGATGCCACAAATCAGGGAGGTCCAAGCCATGCCAACTGAGTATTTTAATCTCGTAAGGATATGCCGGAAAAGAAATCCCAGATATTTTAAAGAAACAGTCCTACATTAGTTTTTAAGGCTTCCCATTTATTTCATGTCATATGTACACTTGGGAAGAATCCCTTCGCACCACACAAAAAATACCAAAAAGCTTTCAACCAGACACCATCATCAAATAAACACATAACAAAATGTGAAATATTTTTCTTTTCTGTGTGTGTGTGTGTGTGGTATGTTTATGTGTGTGTGTGTGTGTGTGTGGTGTGTGTATGTGTGTAAGCGTGCATGTGCAAAAACTTAGTGGGCTTTTATAGATCAGCTGTCGTGTGTAAATTTTTTTCAATTAAAAAAAGACAAGAATTTTTTTTGTTTTTGTTTTAAATACAACAGATTGATTATCTTCCTTAGTGAACTTTGACACCTAACTTTTAAAATCACTTGGAACCCTTTTGGACACCAGTAATATTATGCCAGTAGAAATTTTCTGAAATCCAAGTCATCAGTTGATGCGATGCACATGCAAATATCTTAACTTACAAAAATATTTGAAAATTTTCAATTCAATCATCAACCATTGCATCTATCTACCCGACCACTGCCCATTAGCACTGCTACTAGTTATTCCCAACATCCTGTGATGACCTTTAACCCGGAAGTCAACCATGGCAGACTGAGTACAAGAAAAGTGGAACCACATGCAAATTAAGCAGAATAGGTTGATATTTCTTCAATATAATTTATTCAAATTTAGCTCCACATATTATACTTTTGTTTTTCTCTCTCTCTCTGATCACCAGATCGAGGTTACATACTTCCTAAAAAACAAATCTTTTATTTCCACGAGCTGCAAAGCAGCGATATAAAAAAATCTACTCGCAGCACCAGGCTGTCTAATTAATAATATCTTCACTGTAGCAATATGACAAACGTAAATTTCAAATTTCCCAGCACATCTGGGTTCGTCCACCAGCAGTATACAAACTAGAGTCCGAGACCACAAAAGGGTCTAGTTCAGCAAAAAAGGTGCTTGCACTGCTGGATTTGTTATATATATTTATATTTATATATATATTTATATATAATATATATATAAGGGTGGCACAAAAACCACATCAACATTTACATAATTTACAGCCATGACAGGGTGTACAAAAAAAATCAGTCCACGAAGTTTACTTTTTGCTTTGGGCTGTTACGTGTGTGCCATGTCATATGTAGTAGTAGTGCCGTGAAAGTCAAAACACTCAGCAAAAAAAGACAACAAAATAACCACACATTGGTTGACGTAACAACATTTTCCACATATAGCTGTGCCCGTTCCTCAAAACAGGACTTAAGTTTCAAATATTTTTCTCATATCATGTGACAGTTCCCACGCTATGTCAAACTTTCAAAGTTCTGTGTACAATGCGTGTGTGGACTGCAGTGATTTGTGGAAAAAACAAGCTGCACGGGCGCAAATGCTGCGCAGTGTTGTGTTGATGTTGTTGTCATTTTATGACACCCATGTTTCTGTCATTCGTGGTCTCTTGTTGGGTGGGAGGTCCTTTTCCAGTGTCCTCACTCGTAGTTCTTCTTCTGCGTACGGAGGCGATGAGTTGACAGCCGGTCCGGGTGATGACCTGGGACGGTTCATCATGGGTGCGGCTAACGTCTTGTCTTTGGGAGGCGAGAGAGGCTCACATTTTATCTGCGGGTTAGAGGCCATGCCCATATTTGGTCCTTGTTGTTGTTGTTGTTGATGGTGATGATGCTGCTGTTGGGCCTGCTGATGCTGTTGCTGCATTGAGTTTGGACTGTGACCACCCCTGAGTGAATGCAAGAAAAATTAGGAACTTGTGAAAATCATGATGATGATGACAACTGAAAATGTGATCAGACGTCACAGACTGTACCTAACTGGTCTTTCGAAATTTATTTACTTAAAAGCAATAATACCATAATTCACATGGCATGAACTGTAAAAACCTCATCAAAGCAGTGGCATAACCAGCTTTTTTTTTCAGGAGGGGGCAAAGAGGGGCACATACATTTGGGAAAGTTAAAGGGGGAAAGTTAATTTAAGTTAAAGTTTGTTAATATAGTATAAGCCTATCTTGTTTTCACTGTAAATTGGCATGTGTGCAGAAAATCACTAATTTTTCAGGGGGGAGGGGGGGCAAGATTCCCCACGTGGGGGAAGTCCCCCCTCTGGTTATGCCACTTCATCAAAGTGGTTTAGCTGGGAATGATCCATGCATCTAGAAAATATAATTTAATATAATTTTTCAGAAACAAAATCAGAAATCCCTGATCTTAATTAGCCCATTTCTGCACGTTAAAGTAGATTTTTCATCCGGCATACTGTTTTGTTTTTTTAAATTTTTTTAGCTTTTCTGGAAAATGGTAATCTTTTTGAGGCATAATCTCTTGCTTAAGAACAAAATCGGAGAATAAATTACTGATCAAATAATCAGCTTAACTAAACATATTTACATTTCAGGAAAGATCATGTGATAGTGCGTCCAAAGATGGTTAAAGCCCAAATGCACAAATGTGTCATTGGCTTCGGGGGGTGAGGGGGGGGGGAAAAAAAGGAAGGGGGGTGGGGGCAGTTAAACCCCCTCGTGGGGAGCTCTTGCCCTGAAAAAGTTATTTTCTTTTCGTCTGCCACGTGCACGCAGAGCCATTTACAGTGGAAATACAATTCCTCCCCCCCCCCCCCCGAAGATATATGTGCCCCCTTTCCCCCTGGTTACGCCACTGCCACTGCAAATTTGTATCATTTTAAAGATGCTGTCAGGTGTAAAAGACCCTTAAAATTAAATCCAACAACTTGTTCCTGGTTGTAGAATTGGACAAGTCTGTTAGACATGAAAATTATTAGACCCAAGTCTGTTAGACATGAAAATGCTCGTGGCTAGTTGCACAAGATGGGACATGACTTACAGTGGATGATGGGTTATCCCTGCAGCTTGGACTGCCGCTGTCAATGGTCCCTGTTGTTGTTGCTGCTGCTGTTGCTGTTGCTGCTGTTGTTGTTGTTGTTGTTGCCAGGAGCTTAATTGAAGCGTCCCTGGCGAATTAAAATTTGACAGCTGGCTCAGATCGGCACTGGTTAGGGGGAACTCTCCTCCTGGTGAAAACAATATGAAAAAGACCTGGACATTAGAATCAGCAGTTTTTTGGTGTGAATATCAAAACAAAATTGTACCATATTTTTATACTGGCTTGGTTGGAGGTGTGTTTTGTGTGTGTAGGCTTATACACCCAGGACAAGTGGGAGCATTTTTCTTTCTTTTTTTTGTTTTGCACACAATGCGAGACTTAGACAAATGGGGAACATGTCTGGCTGTAGTGATTCCCCACTCACTAATATGCACAAAATTTATTAATTCTGCAATTGGAGAATACCACCTCTTAATGAATGAAAAAATAAGGGTAGACATTTCATATAGAAGTCCCAAGGATGCAAATGAGGCATTGCCATTGATTCCATCAAGCGCAACTGCACAACATCATACAGCGCATGACGGAATCAATAGTAATAGCTCATTTGCATCCGTGGGACTTCTATATGAAACGTTTACCAAAATTAAGAAGATTGTGTGTGTGGTTATGCAGGAAAAAAATCACAAACAGCGTGTATGTCCCCAACTGTCACAAAAACATGTTTGTGTGCACAAGTGTATCTTCCATTACTTTTATGTACCCGCACACTAAAACGAACATATGTATTTATATAGAACCACAGTCACATTGATGTGAAAAGAGGGCATTCCTATTTTGTAGATGTGCGCATATGGTTTTCAATTGTGAAATGTCATACTGAAAGCATTTTGCCTTTCTCATGAACTTAGTCATCCCTTGCATTTTACTTGGAAATGGTCTCTAAGGACATGAAATCTTGAGTTGATAAAAGAGATAATATTGCACATTTTGTTTTGGCCTCGGTTTTGCCTAAACTACATATAATACCAGCACTGAGCAGCAACAAAGCACTGAAGGATTCAGGCTATGTCACATATCTGCTAAACAATTGTTGTGGGAAGGGCAGAAGTGGGGTGGGGGTTGAACTGCAATTGAATTAACATAGTTATCAGCACAGAAACAGTGCTCCTAGCAAAGTAACATATATAAACCTATTTGTAGGTCTTTTATCAAGGTTGAGATTAGTCCAGCTTCCAAGAAAATCCATACATACAAGAAATACTCAACCTTATTCCTGATTTTTTCTTCAGAGCCTTGGAGGGCAATAAACACTCTAATAGGCCATTGATGACGTCAAGAAAGAAACATCCCTCAATTGTAAATGAATTCTTAATGAACATGTATTTATTGGGTTTCAGTTTGATATTGATCTCGTATTTGATGGGCTTTAATTTTATATAAATCAGAATTTATTGTCTCATATTTTAAAAAGTTGTTTTAAACAAAATGTCCTTATAGTAAATCATGTGTTACCTGGTTGATATGCTGTCGGTAAGGCCGAAGGATAGTTAGGCGCCCCGGGTGCAGGTGGATTACTCGGCGTTGCTAGGGAAACTGTCGGAGTTGCTAGCGATTGGTTGGCAGTGTGTGCGCCCGGCTAAAAGGACAAAAGATGTTAAATGCAGTTAAATATTTATACGCTAGATAAAACAATTTTTTTTACTCACTGCAAAGAGGTTATATTTTTGAGGCGTTATTTTTTTCACAAACTCAAACTTGTGTGCTGATCAGAAGGGGTATTAAAACCAATCCCATGATGCAAATGATTCAGTAAACAACAGGCACTAGCATACCTGCCAATATTGAGAACCCAAAGATCAGAATGCACGTGCTGCAAACACCTCATCACGAAAGCCCTTATGGGTGGTGTCTATTTCTGATCAACTTAAGGGCCTCCAGTGAAGTACACAGGGGCATAGTCTCCTGAAGTGACTGGGTTTTAGTGTTTTCAAAGCTGCAGGAAGAGCTTCAGTAACCAAAAAAAAATATTTTGGGACTTTTCTGGCAATTATTTAGAGATTTGTTTGAAATTTCAGAAATCAGGATATCCCAATTTTTTGCAATTTGGACCATTGGTGCCTCCACACCCTTGCATTATTCTATATCAATTTGTGGTGTGAGAGTCTTGCCTATTTGGTAATGAACAGAGTATAGAGCTTTGCTACTCTGGCACCTAAACCTCTTTGCCTAATTTGAAGTAACTTTCGAATACTCAACTCTATGTAGTTAATACATTTATGATATGCTTTTATTCTCCAGTTATAAACAGAAATACTGGCATTTGTTTTACTAGTTTGACACTCATTTTGTGTTTCTAATGACATGACAACAACAAATTACACACAAAATGCAATAGCTCAACCCAAAACTTGTCGAAACAAATTCTTGAAATGTACAAAATGGACCATTCTTTAGGATAAGTTCAAAACTGACTAATCAGTAATTAAGTTGTCCAAGTTGAAAGTAACACAATGAAAGTCTCCACCCGAAATTGTTCAAAAGTTCAAATTTCAACGTCGTACATTTCAGGAATATGGCCGTTTTGAGCTGGTCCCTAATTGTAAACGGGAATTGTAGAGAATACTCACGTTAGGCATTCTTGAGGACGGGATAACAACTCTGAGACTAGGCCTTTGAAGTGGCTGTTTGTTACTCATTTTGCTGATCAGGTTGTTGTTATTATTCCCACTCGGTGAAACGGGACCCATGCTCTGTGGAGGACTCAGATAGACATTTCCTGCAAATAGAGGAACCAAAAACATTCTAAGACAAATACCAACAATAACAATTACAGGTTCAATTTTAAGTTATGAAACTTGGGAATGAAAATCAAAACATTTTTAAACAAGTTTTAAAGAGAAAAGCATGTTAAATTTCTGCAATTCCATCTGCTTATATTTCTAAAGGGTGAACATGCCAAGTTTTTCTAGCTGTTTAGACTACTATCACTTGTGCAAGATAATGCCCAGGCTTCATCCGATACTAGAGTTTCAGCATCACTGTAACTGTTGTTTACCGATGGATGTGTACGGGGATGAGCGAGTAGATTTGATTAGTATTGTTTTACCAGGAGTTAGATAACTTGCAGATGTTGCCTGGAAACCCGAGATCATTCAAGAAGAGAGACAGAGATGCGTTTCTTATTTGTTAAAGGAGCACTGGTAATGTTTTTTGACTAAGAGGCCATGTTTATGATGGGAACGTTTTCAACTACGGCAACTACTTATGCTGCATTCTAAGCTGTCCAAATAAATTGTCGGTTTTAAACCCTTGATTACTTTCGTGTTAAATCATGAATGAAACTTTTGAGTGTTATAGAGTCAGATTTCCAAGGCCCAGTATTCACTGATGTAGTACACCTTAGTAGCCATTGGTTACTGGTTCAAGCCTTTGGCTCAAGTACCTGTACCGAATTATGATATGCCATAGGTTTTGGGTTGTGATCAATGTGATCATGGCTCGAACCAAAGTTAATCGGACTGAGCCATTGACCTGGAAACGGTCGTATTCTAACATGCACATCAGCGAATAGAGGACAAGACTACAGTTATAAAATTATAAGATTAGCAAAAGGGTAGGATTAAGTTAGAGCTGGGTGGAGATAAGCAGACCTAATCTGAACCCGGTGTGTTACTAACAACTGGCCATTTTAATCCCTAAACAGGCAATATGGTAACATTTTGCATAAATAAAAACCTCTGAAAACACCGAATCTTGATTAAAAACACTGCAATCAACTGAAATACTGAAATGTTTCACGTCTGACACTGACAGGACACTACTTTTGATTACGCAATATTTCTTAAAATGAACTTGTACAATTTAGGAGAGCACAAAAGTATGTTATCTACAAAATACGAATGGTATCTAAGCAGGTAAGTGTTGACATTCAGACTCTGTTTAAATGTGAATTCAGATTTGGAAAAAAAATAAAACAATCAACCTTGTCTGCAAAGGTGCTTGATTTGGAATTAAGGGGTAGCTCCTAAAACAATCTGGGTAGAGACAAGAGTAGCTCCGTCAAAAATGTCAAATTTATACATTTTACGACCATATTTGGAAATGCATGAAAAATACATTCAAATGAGTACAAAGTAACAAGCTCAGTCCAAGGTCAGTATTTTTTGAGATGGCCAGGGCTGGAAATAATGCTAAATTTCCTGGGAATACAATCCAAATTTCTCTCCAAGATTGCAAAATTTCCCTCCAAGATTGCAAAATTTCCCTCCAATTCTTATGTCTTTCTTTATTTAAAGCAAAAAAATTCCCTCTAAACATCAAAAATTCCCAGGAATGTCATTTCCAAATTCTCCACTTTTTTATTGGCATGGAGATGGCTTCCCAAATGACCTGCTGACCCTCCAAGATAGCAAAAATTTCCCTCCAATTCTTATGTCTTTCTTTATTTAAAGCAAAAAAATTCCCTCTAAACATCAAAAATTCCCAGGAATGTCATTTCTAAATTCTCTACTTTTTCTAGGCACGGAGATGGCTTCCCAAATGACCTGCTGACATTTGGGAAGCCATCTCAAAAGCCACTGACGTCTGTGCTGTAACCTATACAGAATATACCAAGGTTGAAAGGGTTAATCAAACTTCTGCAGCATTAAGTCTGGTCTCTTTTCCCCAGCTTAAGGCATTTAGTCTGTTCCTTCTCTCTCTTGTTTCCATAACTTTCAGTCTACCCAGTTTTCCTTTTACCCCAACTCTTCAGATACACAGTACACCCCCCCCCCACCACCACACACACACATCCCCAACCTTCTACTGCATTAACAACTAACACGTCGGGATCCGAAAAGGCTAGACACCAAATTTACTTCTTGCCTCTCAAGTGGTTAAGTTCTGTTGCTCAAATGTTAAGGGATGTCTTGCCGTGTTCCTATTGGAACAGCACACTTACCACCACCCACTACACGAAGAGCAATCATAACAACGTATATCCTACATAGACAGGAAACCCTATTCAACCGTGAGAGCTCATGTAGCTGTAGCAAACATCGAGGCAAAATAAAAAAAATTCTAGCAAAAAAAAAAAAAAGGTCCCAGTAGGTTTGAGTTCGTGATTATTATTAGCTACTTGACAGGGTTATATTTACTAAATTACTGCCATTCCTGGAAAATTCAGTAACATGTTTGCGTAGAAATGAAAATTTGACCGTATTTGTTGGTACATTGAAGGTCAGTTTGACATTATAAACAACAATATGATACAAAACAATCTACTGTGCGGGTGAACAAAAATTTGTATAAAATTTGTCATAAGTGCAAAATGGCATATGTTAAGTTTATGTTCCCCCAACTCAAAATTTTAAGCCTAGCTGCATTATTTGGCCTTTTCTTTTTCACACTTTTTTGAGCTAATTTGAAGGCTACAAAAATATTTAGAATTTTAGGTAAAATAGGGTTATATTTGCACATTTTTTTTTATTTTCATAATATTTGGGAGCAAATTGTAAAAGCTACACACACACAAAAACCCCAACATAGAATGCCTATTTGTTTGAAGTGCATTTGTATCCAGTACAATAAAAATTCTTAACATTTTACCTCACAAAAATATTTCAACAAACCATAATGCAAATTTTGACTACAACATAGAATTGTCTAGTTAAAATTTAAGTACTTTTCATGAATCAATATTAGTTTTTTAGAGAAAATGGAGTAAAACAGCTTTGATTCAAGAAAAATCTGGCACTACATTTTTTTAAATAAAAAGAATATAATCATAGATTGAAGGTGGAAATAGTATATATCCTAAACCTATAGTGGGTTCAGTGTGAGAATGTAAATGAAAAATTTGAAGTCAATTTTGTTGGAATATTGAAGGAAAAAAATATGCATTTTCAGGTGTTTTATGCTATTGAAATATAGTCACACAGACTGTGCAGTTACTATTAAAAGTTAGTTAAAACTGTAACTATTGGTCTTTTATAATCTTAGTTTAGCTTAGATATTCAATACAAAATGGCATTTCTAAAATGCCTACAAATACAGCCATTCAAAATTTAGACTCTTTTGCAGTCAGGTACATTTACTACCTCCCTTGCAAAATTCGGTTAAAAATTGCCGACTTTTTAAAAGTGGACTTAAATTTATGTTGTCGTAATCCCACATACAGCTTGCAACAGAATTAGGATCCAATGTTTCCCATCTTGAATCTCATTGTTCCCAGCAATTGGGAATACTTCCAGGTGGCAATACATTCTGAAGATTGAAGCGTGGATGACGTACCACAAAATGTGCGTAAAAATCCTCTTTTGTCTTGTTAAAAATCATCTTAATGAAAAAAAAGATGAGCTGCTAGCTGTTAGTTATGTCTTTGCCAATTGAAAGTGACATATTATGACTGAGAGGTAGACAATTTCAAGAGGACATTGAATGGTGTGTAATTTCTTTGGAAATACAACAAGCCAGGATTTTCTCTGTATTTGCACCGAAACAAAAAGATTAAGCCCCAACTGAAGTCAGCGATTTCATTTTCAGTTCATGAAAGTCAGCAAATGTAACCCCCCCCCCCAAAAAAAAATGATGAAAGTCAATTCTCAGCTGCATGACCCTGCTATTTTAAATCAAGGATCCCAGTTTTTTAAATTTTTTTTACAAAATCGATGTTTTCTAGATGACTATGCCATTTACAATTAAGCCACTAATAAGGAGTTATTGGTTCATTAAAAACAACAAACGAGCATCTCAATAACGAGAACAATGGAAGACACAAACACTATTACTTGGATCTAGTTACTGTTTGATACATGGAATTTTTTGCGCCCAAATATAGTTCATTTAATTAAATTGTGGCCGTGGCTTTATAACATCTTGTAATACGTAACAAGTTTGGTGCAAGTGATCACTAAATCATTTAAAATCCCAAGATTGGAATAATTAAGAGAGAAAAAAAGAAAAAATATGAAATAAACAAGCAGATTATTAACACATGCAAATTTGTAAAGGCATTAAAAATAAAAAAGTCCACAGTTCAAGAATGCAACAACCAGAATGTTTGCCACAAAATTTCATATACAGTCATTCATTTACATGCTCATTCAGATAGAAGTGTTCATGTATTTCACCATTCAAGAAACATATCACCCAACTTCATAAACATTAATTAAACTGCCTTTACCAATGACATGACATATGCTTAAAAAACCATCAATAAAAGGTGGAGGAATAAAATCTGCAATTCCTGTATGAAAACTAATTTCAGTATCGAGTACATTTCCACATCAAAACTGTATTTACAAATAGATGTCAATTCATTTGGAGGGAACCAGAGATAAATGTTTGACATAGGCCTGAAACGAAATCAGTAAACAGAAGTATAATGTATCAAAAGTGCTGTTGATATCTGAAAAGCTTCGGGTAGCTTGCAAAAAGGATTTGTTCTGAATGGGAAGTTCTACTGGCAATTATGGAATGAATAGGTTGCCTGGCACCCACATTGTGCAATCAAGCACTGTGAGCTACAACATGCTCATTCACTCAAGGCACAGTTCACAGAGTTGTACGTGTATGTGAATCAACATGAACTGCCCTGGTGTGTTCTGGGTACCATTAATCATTCCCAAACCAGGGGGGGGGTCTTTTCAAAATACACCGGTGAACTGTGCCATAGGGATTGAGATTGACTCATGGTAATATGAGCTACAATATACTCATCCCCCAATGACACAGTCCAGTGAGGTGTATTTGTATGTGCATTACAAGAACCTGGTGTGTTCTGGGTATCAAAATCATCCTCAAAAACCAGGGGGTGTATTTTCTGAATACACTGGTGAATTGAAGCTCCTGAACTGTGCCACAGGAATTGAGATTTAGTTAGCTCATAGTGAAAGTGCAAATGCGGAAGTGGAAGACTGATGTAGCAAACTATTGCATGACAAAAATGCTTTGTAACCGGTGTCAATGGTCGGCTACTCAGCACACAGTCATTAGCGAGTTTAAGGTCAAATTGATCGGAGGGAAATAGCACCTAACAGAGGTTGGGTTTTGGCGATCTAAACAAGGTCTGGCAAAATGACGTAGTAACTACTTCAAGGTTAATGACTGTGTGACAGTGTTTGAGGGTTTTTTTTTAAAATTGAAAACTTTTATTTTTTTCTTTTTGAAAATTTTCCCAAAGGGGGCAGCCCCAAGGGGAATTCTGAATGACCAAATGACAACCAAACAAAAAAAATGTTGCAAGTCATTATTAACCATATGCAAACTATCACATTCAATATTACATTGCAAAATAAATTTTGCTCTAAGACTGTTTAAATTGTCATCTTTCAATACATCTTTACTTCATCCTGTAACCACTACTTCACAATACTATGCAATCATGATGACGCGTATGCACGCAATATGCAAATGTATTAGTTGTTTGATCATACTGCAATGCAGAGGTTATTGATGTGTGTAAATTGTACAAACAGAGGTCATTATAAATCATCAATGATTTCTGTATATTTACTGAATGATCAATCTGATTGGATTGCACTAATATGCAGATTATGATTTCTGGTCAAACTATAACTGATGACATAAGTTGGTTTTAAGGTTTGGTCATTATAGACAATGGATTTGTGGTTATAATCACATTTCCAGCAACAAAATTCACCCCAAAATTGATTTCTATTGTATCAAAATGACACACTGCAGAATTTGTATTAATTGTATCAAAATGACATATATTAGAATTTTACTAAATGACACACTTTTAAGGGTTATGTGACAGTCCTAAACTGAGGGTGGGTCAGTTATACATGGTAATACACTGAATGCGGCATCTACTTTTTGTTGCTGAAATTTCCATATGTCTACAATACACCAAAGTTTTGTACTGGATTCTTCAGTGATTACCTCGCGATAAGGCTCTGACTTGCGGGTCAGCATGTTTGAACTCGTTCTTAAGGTATTTCTAACAACCAGATTCTTGAAATTCTTATCTTGGCATAATAAAAGGCTCGGTAAGATCTAACTTATATTTAATATGTCCCATTGAAAATATGTTCAGCACTAGCAAAAATGATGACCTTGTTAACGACTATGTTCCCTGGTTCAGAAAACATAACAGCAACAGCTATCTTGCAAATGTAACATTTTGATAAGAGAAACTCTATATCTCTGGGCAACTTGATGGGGATATTGCATACCGTGGGTTTGAATTTCATCAGCAAAATACTCAAAACTGAAAGTGATCCGCGTTTTGATTAAAATGGCTCGATGAGTGTGGGTGGGTTGTGTTACAAACGTTGAACGGGTTGGAACCGGCAGCATGTGATTGCGTGACTTCGACTGTGGATTGTCATGAAGCAATGATTGTAACTTAATAACGTTAATGTATTGACCACTTATATTATTAGACATTCCAATTTTAATTAATTACTGAAACGATACTACTTTTAGGGGTGAGCTGCTGATTGCTATGTCAAAAAAAAAAAGAACAATTCTATCTCGGATTCCAACCATCTAACCATGAACGAATGGCGCTGACATTGGAAAGGTTTTGAGACATGAGTGAAGATATCCTAGGAAGAAGTTGGAATCCAAGCTTAGAATTTTCCCAGAGATCCAAAAATCAACTGGTCTATACTTTGTCCAGCCTCAAGAAAGAATGATGTCCCAGCTTTCATGCAGTTTTAAACGTGCGCATTGCAGTGAGTTGCATCTGTAATCACGAGCGTACAAGCTGGGTGTATGTGATACGCATGCAGAATATCTGCGCGAAACTGATGACATCATACCGTACTGATGACTGGATTAAGTATATTAATCATTAGTTGGAACTCGCACCATTTAGGGTAGGCAACTGGAACAGTCTACAAAGTTAATGACTACAGCTTAAAATCACTGTTAAGATTGAACTTTCTCTAAGAAAAAACGTAACTATGTAAATCTCAACATAATTAAGAGAATTTTCATGATTTCATGAAAGGATCTACCTTTTCCAAGATAGATTCGTGCCTGTAAGGGGGCTTAAGTATAAACTCTGTACTAATTCCAGTTACCTTCTAATCTTATTGGGACAAGCAGGGCTAATAAGTGTCGACTACCATGCAAGTAATCCAAAGACCTTCTTACCTCGATCCTCTTTACTCCCCCTCTTTTCTCCTCTAGTGGAATCTCCTTCCTCAGGTGCAGTCTTTGCACTACCTGCTCATGCCACAAATGTACGGTCGGACGGGATGATGCATTTTGCAAGTGGGGGTGGTAGGCAGGCAGTAGGCGGGCGGGCAAGCCACAGGATGACAACATATGACAACATGCAAAGGAGTGAGAAGACAGAACCAAAGTGCAAAAAAATAAATAATGCTCAATGCCAGACAAGTAACAATGGTGTAATGGTTGGCTTAGCTAGTAGCTTCTTCCATGCAACTTTTTAATCATTAGTATCAAAAGCTTTCTTTCATCCATCCCTTGGTGCACTTCTGAGGGGGGAATTTGACAAGGTTGCCCAGCTGACACCATTCAAAATGCATAGGTGACAAATTTTGCTTCAAGGGATGACAATACTACACTTGTACAGCCCCACCGGAATAGTGCAAAGTGGGATGTGACAAAAGTCCGCTCTTGATACACAATGCACTAGTCAATTTAATTCTTCTACCCCACTTCAAATCAAAGAAGTTGATGACAGGGACGTCTCCCACAGGATTACGGAGAGATGACAGCCTGGCTTAAGGCACTGATGAGGCATTGCATTAATGTTTTTGTATGCTTTATAGGGTTACAATACTTATATGATGTTGTGATCATGACCCTGTGGAGGAGGGAACTGCAGTGGGATGAAACAGTAACATCACTTTGTATCTTCATTAACATGAAGTAGGGGTATAAAAGAATTTCTTGACTGTGGCATAAATATTCAATTGTTTCTATTTCTAACTTCTTGAAAAAATACTTAACATTTTTTAAACACAAATTTTAAGTACTAATAATACAGGAGGAAGAAGCAACTTCATGATGCAAAGATGTCACATGTATTCATGAAAAGCCTGAAATCACTTGAAAAAGGCCTAAAATTGTATTTTTTTAAAAAACTTTTAGTACTACATGAATGAACTGGACAAAAGCCTGAAATCAGAAAATGTCCAAATCTCTGAATTGATGTGATGTATCATGATTAGTGATAAAATTTAAAAGCATTTTCTGATGTTGTGATATTTCAGAATCTTACCAACAATTTTCATGATCTGTGGAATACAACTTTTATGATCTGCGTTTAAATCGAGACTTTGTTCAAAAGGTTTGCTGCATGTTGGAACATCTTGCCTAAATTCTTAAGAGTTGAATGAGATTTTTATTAGGAAATGCTACAGGAGAGTTAAGAAACTGCAGTTGACCATTTCCCATTCACCAAAATTATGGTTTCCCAGCAAACTTGAGACTCATGCAATAAGAAGCAGCTGTTGGGAAGTCATTACAAGAGTTCCCCTGTTGCTGGAGTATTCAAAGCCTGGAAATGAGCAAAACTTCCAATGTACACGATGAATACACAAACGATTACTTGTTGTGCGCAGCTCAGTAAACAAAATAAAAGAAATGTTTTGAACAAGACTTAAAATCCAAAAGACTGAAAATCCAAAAGACTGAAAAATATAGAAATGCAGTTTTTTAACCTTCCTTGTTGAATTTTACATCCAAGATTCCATTAAATAATTTTCAGGAGATTTATCAGAACTTTTCAGTTCAGTAAAGCAACCCTGCAGCTTATTTCATCCAAGACACCCATCGTAAACATATCAGACCGAAAATGACAGTTCACTGTCTCTCCAAATGTCACTGTTATTTTTCTTTCTAGTTTTTCTTTATTTTTCCCCCTTCCCTAGGCATGAACATTAGACCGATTTCATGCTTACTTATCTCTCTGACACAACTGGCACGTGTGCGTAAAGCTCCGCCATAGAGACAGACTGATGACATCTGAGTGACTTGAGAGACCTTCATTTCTAAGTATCTATTAGATCATTATACAATCTTCTCGCTCGCTCTCTCTTTTAAACTCACTTCACTTGGATACTTTGCTGACAAACCAATTTGACGCTTTTCTTCCCCACTGCATGTCGGCTATCAAGTTGTTTTATTTCGCTACAAATTGAATCAGACTGTATCGACACTCAATAAATGCTCCCAAAAATTGCATTGAAGAATGAATCTGAGAAAGCAGATGTTCATTGAGATGGGTGATTCCTTGCCAACCTACTGAGTTAGAAGTAAGATATTTTGGTTAACTCCCCAGGGAATAATGCGGGATCCTGAAGTACCTTAATCCTGTTCTACAGACTTAATCTTTGATAATATTTCTATCTTTCTCATATAATTAACATAATCCCACTTTTGCCAGTAATTTAAATAACTTCCTAATTTTGATCATTAGCAATTTGAGCCGACTTTTTCTAAAGGCAACAAAAGTGGCTACCACACACGGAGGGTTAAAAGAATAACAAACTGGCAGTAAGGAAAGGTGAAAATGATTGCACGCCTCATGGGCTGACAGATTTTACGTTTTAAACACTCCAATGATCCATCTGTCACCGAGCTGCTTCTTTCTCCGACTGCAATTAAAGTAGTTCATGAAATGGAAGACCACGACAACAATCCATTTACCGCTTTACAAGTTCGGTTAACCTTGTCCCAATGCAGAGGGCATCGCTTGTCAATTATTGACGTCGGGAGAAATTAACTGTTTTGATTGTCACTTAAGTCCAGTGGAACAAAAGGAGTCATTGTGTAATTTCACAATGGATATCTGAAGAAGGTTTGTAGCAATGTTCCTATACTTATATCTGATAAGATTACCTAAGGTTAACTAAGAGAAAATGTATTGATACTCTTAACATCCTTATGGCCCAGTTCAGTCAGCCATAGTGTATAGCTATTCCTACATGTGTCTGCTTTTGCTTCTAGGCCTGACAGTTAATACCATAATCCATGGTTGAATGTTGCATAATACTCTCCCTTTGTAAACTGCAGCTAACAATGATTTAGAAGAGACAGCAAATTCCTGGCCAGGCAACCAATCTATAAATCCTTATTGTTTGCAGTGGGTTTTCAAAGGACTTGGATTAAGTGGTATTATCTGCCAGCCTAGATCCCAAAAGCCCAAAAGAGAGATATCAGAAGTATAGACCAGTTAACATCCTACGTCACTTCTTTTGTTGCCTGCGAATCCATGCCTGCGAATTATTAAAAACTCTAACAGATACAATTGCCCAGTGTGTAACAGTCAGGCCGACCTATTTCAAGATACCAGGCCCTAACATGTTTACAAACATTGCTGTTAACTGGTCTATACTTTGTTCCCTCTCTGGGTCAGATGTGACCCACTTGGCCACAGAGGTGTTAAGAGTAGGTGGGAGAGGGCAGGAATAAATTGGCAAACACAATGAGCATATCAATATCTTCAGTTGTGGGAGGGGAAAGAAATAGTGGGGTAGAGATTACTTTGAGGGATCAAATTGGGCAACTTTTTTATGCAAACTACAAAATAATAGGAAACTTTGATTTTATGATATGAAAATAATCAATTTAAAGGCATTTTTAAGTAAAGGAAAGTATGGGCCCTTATTCTCACCCATATCTCTGCAGAAAGTGAGGGGAATTCTCACATTTCTGCCACTTGGCAATCACTGCCCATTGGTACTTATTTAAGCCATCCAACTAAGGAAAAATCACAGCTACATGGCCAAATTATGTGTGCTACATTTTTTGTACACTCCTTTTCAGACATCCAGCCACTGAAGCATACTTCCTCAATGCTGTTCCAACATTGTGACCTA
Source organism: Ophioderma brevispina (assembly GCA_023653785.1). Classification (NCBI taxonomy): domain Eukaryota; kingdom Metazoa; phylum Echinodermata; class Ophiuroidea; order Amphilepidida; family Ophiodermatidae; genus Ophioderma; species Ophioderma brevispina. Next base: position 33,227 of record JAMKCH010006945.1, read on the forward strand.
ACCCACTTCAATTGGCTCAAACATTTATGTGTGTGTGTGTGTTTGTGTGTTGCGAAGTGCGAGACAGCTCGACAAAAACTTGGGCACAATTATTCAGGGTTTCCTCTTTCCGAGGGTGTGTCCATACAATGTTACAGCGTGATGTGATGTAGGTTTCCTCTGCAAGATCGTGCAATATTGAACCACCATGATGGCCTAGAGGTTCTTGTGATGCCATGGACTGCTTGCACATTACATTACATGATTTTCTTCTTTTAAAGAAAACAACTTTTGAACTCCTTAGAATTTTTCAAAGAATTGTTCACAGATTGATTTTGAATTAGCATTAGAGGTTTTGTGACACCCTGTATTGTCAAGTCCTATCACAATTTGCCAAAAATGTACAAAGATAAATACAGGATTAGTATTCAAACGTCAGTGAAAAGCACATTTTTTGCCGATTTAGTATTCTTTTCATCATACCGAATTGCATCTAATGGTCTTTTATAGTTGGTTTATTTGTTTCAAAGCAAATTAGTTTTTCACTCTGAAAATGTGATTTGAACAACAACAGAAAGAAACACAATGACTGTAAATACATTGAATCTGATATCGTTTAAAAGGGCATAATTTGCTTTTTCTTGTCTCTTCCGTTTCTCTCCAGGCAAGTCTTGATTCTGCATGTATTTCACAGGCAGGGAACCAAAAACCTGACAAATCACAAATCCAATCAAAAAGACTGTAAATGTCTGGAATACAAACGGCTCTGTAAATCTCCCTCACACTAAAAATTGAATTTGAGTCTTGTTTCTGAGAGTAATAGTTAATCCTTGTTTACTGAAGGGTGATTTTTCTCCGATGCCTACAGATGGCGAGATGAACATTAAGTGCAATTATCTTTTGTTTTGGCTCTAAAAGGTGTTTACAACACACGACTCTGACCATAAGTAATACAAGAAAAATACATCTGCCAAAGAGCGATAATGTCTCTTATGGTTTTAAGTCGGTGCATAATACTTTTGCAAGGCTGTTGAACTGAGAAATGATAGAACGGTTTGACAATGATGGATTGCAAATGCAACCAACTTTGCTGCAACACAAGCACGTGAAATTGTCGGAGATGTAGGATTTTGCTGTGATCCGTGAGACGTTGCGGTGGGGTTGTGGTTTAACGTGACGTGGTTTGCTGAATATCTCCATGAAAATGTAACTCAATTTTCTTCAATTTTATATTTTTAATTCACCATGGATGCAAATGATGTCAAAAAAATAACACATAAAAGCTGATAGCATGGAATTAAAAAGGACAGTATAATCTGTTGTACATCACTACTCTAAATCACATCTGAAATTGTCCTTGTTTAATCTTATCAAATGTTACTTGATAGACAATACTCGTCAATGTCGAAGGTGCAGTTTTATCTATGCAACTGGCAGGGGGGTAGGCCTCTATTACTTACCATGCAAGCATGCATGGCTCAAGCACAGTGTAATGCATCATACATTTTTCTCTTGTTCTGTTCACCATATTCATTCCTTCGTTCATTACAGGACTAAAGCTGTTCTTAAAACTACATTGGAAAATACGGGATACTAACCTGTGCTAGCAGGCCGTGGCGGCTGGGGGCTGATGGTATTTCTTGCCATCTGTGGCTGCGGACTAATACTGGTCCTCATCATGTGTGTTTGTGGCTGTGGGCTGACGCTGTTGCGTCCCATCCCGGGCTGGGGGCTAATGGTCGTCCTGGGGGCCGATGGCGGTTGCATCAGGTTGGGGGAACTCACCCCGGGCTGATGGGGGTTGTGGTATACCTGCTCTGCTGTGATGGGAACGGTGACGGGCATAGCCGCTGGGTACTGGCCTGACATGGGCTGCTGCTGGGGCAAACAAAAAGAAATGCGGTCAAAAACTTAAAGTTCTATCAACAATAGAAAGGTGGTATGGTTTGGTTTGTCGGTCAAAAATCTTTCTAGTCAATAGGTTCGTAAAAAAGAAAAGAATAGGATTAGAATGATGGTATTAAGGTTAAGTTCAAGAATTTGAGGTTTGGGCAAAGATTTGCAGTTAAAAGGCCTTAGCCTTTAATTGTTAATTAGGATTAAGATAAAATCAAGAGGTATAATTAGAATATGAGTTCAGATTGATTCAAAGTTCGCACTTGTAAGTATAAGAACATAAAATTAAGTTTCCTCTTGCACTAAAAAATTCAATCCAAAATGTAATGTGCCAAGGGCCCAACAAAATTTAAAACCTTGGAAAGAGTTCCGCCAAATTCTACAGGAAACAAATTCTCTTTATTTATGGCCTACATTAATGAAAAACCTATACCTAAGGCCAAAAATAAAAGAATAATTAGAAAGAAATGCGGTCAAAAACTTAAAGTTCTATCAACAATAGAAAGGTGGTATGGTTTGGTTTGTCGGTCAAAAATCTTTCTAGTCAATAGGTTCGTACAAAGAAAAGAATAGGATTAGAATGATGGTATTAAGGTTAAGTTCAAGAATTTGAGGTTTGGGCAAAGATTTGCAGTTAAAAGGCCTTAGCCTTTAATTGTTAATTAGGATAAGATAAAATCAAGAGGTATAATTAGAATATGAGTTCAGATTGATTCAAAGTTCGCACTTGTAAGTATAAGAACATAAAATTAAGTTTCCTCTTGCACTAAAAAATTCAATCCAAAATGTAATGTGCCAAGGGCCCAACAAAATTTAAAACCTTGGAAAGAGTTCCGCCAAATTCTACAGGAAACAAATTCTCTTTATTTATGGCCTACATTAATGAAAAACCTATACCTAAGGCCAAAAATAAAAGAATAATTAGAAAGAAATGCGGTCAAAAACTTAAAGTTCTATCAACAATAGAAAGGTGGTATGGTTTGGTTTGTCGGTCAAAAATCTTTCTAGTCAATAGGTTCGTAAAAAAGAAAAGAATAGGATTAGAATGATGGTATTAAGGTTAAGTTCAAGAATTTGAGGTTTGGGCAAAGATTTGCAGTTAAAAGGCCTTAGCCTTTAATTGTTAATTAGGATAAGATAAAATCAAGAGGTATAATTAGAATATGAGTTCAGATTGATTCAAAGTTCGCACTTGTAAGTATAAGAACATAAAATTAAGTTTCCTCTTGCACTAAAAAATTCAATCCAAAATGTAATGTGCCAAGGGCCCAACAAAATTTAAAACCTTGGAAAGAGTTCCGCCAAATTCTACAGGAAACAAATTCTCTTTATTTATGGCCTACATTAATGAAAAACCTATACCTAAGGCCAAAAATAAAAGAATAATTAGAAAGAAATGCGGTCAAAAACTTAAAGTTCTATCAACAATAGAAAGGTGGTATGGTTTGGTTTGTCGGTCAAAAATCTTTCTAGTCAATAGGTTCGTACAAAGAAAAGAATAGGATTAGAATGATGGTATTAAGGTTAAGTTCAAGAATTTGAGGTTTGGGCAAAGATTTGCAGTTAAAAGGCCTTAGCCTTTAATTGTTAATTAGGATAAGATAAAAAAGATACTCGGAGCCTTAAAGACACAGGTTAAGTAATGCCAATTGCAAATTCTCTACCCATTACCAAATGCAACAGCAGCGGAGGGCTGCTACCTAATGGATAATCATAGGACATCCAAACCCACGACGATGGCGAGTAATTACTCACCTCACAATGGTTAATAGCCCCTGATAAATGAGTGCCATCACAAATACATTTCTGTCTTGTAAATTCACTTTCATTACACTCTTTTACAACTTAATGGCCTGCCTTTTAATACAGGCCTTTCCCCTTGACATGAAACTCCATGTTGGGGTTGGGCAACATTTGCACTTTTTAAATCTTGATTTGCTAATGTGAAACACCCACATTTCTTTTTCAATCACAGGGAAAATCAGTCTTTAAAGTACAAACCTGAAGTTATTTAATTACCATAGCGAAGGAAAACGAAGTGCATTTTTAACACTTCCTCTTGAATTGAAATAAAAAAAAAAACAATTTGACCTAAAGGCTAATCTTCGTGCATTTAAGAGGTTAATATCATTCTCTCGGTAACCTCCCACAAGCCAAGAATTCTGTGAAAGTCTTGTCATTCGTACCCTCACATTGCCATTCATCATCCTGTCAAATTCCTCATTGATCTTCATGTATTTGGCCTCAGTGCGTGGTGTGAGAGTGTATGGTTCTTGTTCAGGCTCCGGGCTGTCACATCCCTTGTTCTCCTTCTTGTTCAAGACCTGGAGGAGGATGGGCAAGAACACAGATAAACAACATTTATTAAGTGGAAAAATAAAAAAAGCATGAGTTTTCAAAATCAAATGGACGAGTGCAACGCCAGTGACATTATGTCAAAATCTTAGCAATGCATTCATCTTCTTGTAGGCTGATATTGATTATCTTCAAGACATAGGCAGCTGCTAAAGTTCCAACAGGAAAAGCTGCATTTCTTCCTGTTTGTGTTATGTGCTGTATGAAGCTTATAACGCACATAATTTTTTGATCTCGATGCTTATTGCATAACTGTCCGGCTAATTTGTCAAAAATGGTGTACGTGCAGTTTAGCTATTACACAGACTTTGACCATCTAAGTATCACTAAATACTAGGTTAAAGGTTTTGGGCATACAATAGGATTGGCTAAGAATGCTGGGAAGGTAATCAACAATTTGAACACATGGAACGGAAGATCGAAAGGTCTCTGGAGTGAAAGCTATCTCTGATTTGATGATCTTGGAAGCTTGAGTTTAATGGGGATTTTGTATTCTCAGTGGTGTGGTAGTTGGGCAGAGGTCTCCTTGACTTGTGGGCATGGGGGAGAGTTATTTCTGACCTCCTTCAGGTAATAGCATTGGCCTATTGACATCTTTTACAGTCTACTTTTACTTCTACTATCTGCAGTGCAGTGAGTTGCTTTGTCGATATATTTATCACTTTCCGAAAGTTTCCGCTGGTACCGTAATGCAGTATATTTTACAGTAAAGTTCATTGAAGCATTGCAAGCCACTGTACTGTGAATGTGAATAGACCTTTAGGAGATAGTGAGGATCTTGGTATCTTTACAGTGAAGGGTGCTGATCTTGATAACTTTAGAATTTGAAGAGATGTAAACATCTCTTAGGCATTAGAAAAGTAGGATAGCTATAATTTTTTCAGGTAGTGGGATGAAGTTAATATATTCAGGTGCAGGGCAAGATGTTACATAACTGGATCCATTGATCTTTATTCTCTAGGATGGGTCTCTGAACAATTTCTCTATTCCACATCTGGACACCTGAAGAAACAAGAAGGCATGGGATAAATCTGAGATACACAATAGGTGATTTGTGATCTTTATCTAGAACGTCGTAGACTCATTGATTTAAAGAAAGGTTAGCTACAACACCTGTAGTGAAGAATAGACAAAATGCCATAATGCACCTTTAAGTAAGCAGTTTTGTACATAATGTACAAATGTTTGTACACTTCACTATGCTAGTGAAGTATTTTGCTGTACTAATATTACACCTGACTATGCTAGTGAGGTATTTTGCTATGCTAATATTACATCTGACTATGCTAATGAGGTATTTTGCTATGCTAATATACCTGATTATGCTAATAGTATACCTACTATGCTATTGAGGCCTCTTTTTAAATGCAAATAAACAATACACTTTACTAAACTAATGAGATCTATCTGAATGAGCTCCTTACTGTGCTCTTGAGTCAAATAACAACAATATCTGAACCAATGCTACCTAACTCAAATTTCTTTTCTTGAATCTTATTTGTGTCAATGTTTTAGTTATGTCAACACCTGTTTACATCAGGTTTCCATCAAGTTTTCAAATTTTCTTCAAATCGTTTCCGAAACGAAGTACTTTAACCTCTTCACCTGAACTAAATCTTTACAAGTGCTACTCTTGAGGCCTCAAACTAATCCAAACAAATTTAAAGTTGCTTTGAGGCTGGTCGGACACACCCTAACAATTTGCGACCCACCTGTTGAGAGATAATATTTAACACCAGCTTTGCCTGCCAATTAACACCAAACAGTTGGCATAATAATTGTGAATAATAATGATATCATTCTCGGTAACACACAAAAGATCACAGGATTGCCATGTGCATTTGAAACAATTATACATGTAAAAACCGTATAAAAATAAAAACATTATTTTACTGTGAATAATGGTAATAATGCTCATAAGCCAATGACGATAACAAACACATTTCCACGTGTCATGAAAAGTTGTTTACAATTAAGCTAGATCACAGACACAGATGTGCAAAAGAGGGACTATACTTCCTATTCATACACCAACTAGCTTAAAGACACTATTTTTTAATTATATCGGAATTGCATAAAAGTGAAGAATAGGTCTGCAGAATTCTCAAAAGTTATTTTTTACAACTAACTGAAACATTGACAGAAAAGAAGGAAAACAGCAGTGTTCTAAAATATGAATTGCCAATCAATTACGTGTTGTAGCAAGTGTCAGTACGGACAGTAATGACTACAATATTCAATTTTGCCCTTATTAGGTTACTTTTGGTCTTGTCACTTGTAGGATACAATGTTAGGATACTTATACTTGTTATATACATGCAAAAATCAGATTTGGTCATATAGCAAATCACTGATAGTGTCCTTAATTGGTGTCCTATTCTACCTATTCTACAGAGCCTTTTTTAAATATACCACAAATATAAATTATTGTCCAGTATTTCGGCTGTCTTCATAATTGAATGCTTTGCTACAACAACCGTGGCCATAGCTCTAATGCTAAAAACAGATTTGGAATTTTGCAAATTATTTGAGCAGTATTCAAGTCCATTAACTTCTCCAGTCAACAATTTGTAGAAATAATTTGTACGTCAAAAATATGCAAACAATGTGAATGGATAAAAAAACAAAAGCACAATTTGAACAAATTACAATAGCAAAATCAGAGAACATGAAAAGATAATTTATCATGTACCCGTACATCCTGTAAACATTAATTCACATGACTTTCTGAAAACGATCACAGCGACATTCAATAGAGCTAGCAGTGGTCCACGGCATCATAAAGCAGTAATTTAATCAACTGTGATTCCATTCATTTTGTGGTCACAATATTACTGCCAAAAATAATTGTGAAAACTGCACCAGCTCTCCGTGGATTACCAATGAAAACTAACCCGCTGATGAATGCATTTATGCACATGCGACTCCTAAGGTGAGTGGGACGTATACGCAAACACCAAAGGCGTAGGTGTGGGGTACTCCCTGAGCGCTGTAGATGTAGATGGAACATCCAAAAATAGAGCGGAAGTGTCTTCCTTACAGTCGCAAGTTGACAAAAATGTTTATATTGCGACAAGCAAGCCTTTCCCTTATGTGCAGTGACTCGGAGTAAAATTGCCAAAGTTCATTAAGACATGGTAAACAAGCTTAACATTTTAATGTCGCATGATGTTTTGTTTATGTGTAATTCAAGGAGTGCTTGGTACAATTTCACTTCATAAATGAATGAAAAAGGAATAAATAAGAAACTGACCCCACATAAGATTTAAACAAGTTCTGCCCTATATGGAAAGATGACAGGAAAAGGGATCTTATGTGTTTCCATGGTAACCCTTCATCCTTTCTTGCCCAAGAGGCCCCTTGTACGAACAGCCTTCCTTTGATGGTTGCCTACATTTTTCCTTACTATATGCAATGCATAGCAAGTAAGAGTAGCACTACACACACTTGGAACCTTCAAAATGGTCAAACTGTTCATAGAATCTATCTCACCTGCTTCGAATACAAGACAGATAGTTCGCAGAGAAACATGTTTGTCATTTTTTTTTCACTTTTTGAAATATTTATCTCTGCAGGTTTTTTGCTTGTATCTTAATCACAATATTCCCTAGGCTTGGCATCGCATGCTGTGTTTTGTTTGTCTGATTGTTCAAGGTAAAAAATTCTTGCGAAATTTTTGCAAGGACATTTGGAGTTCACATTTCTTTCTACATGCTGAGACAATATATTCACATCAACAAGCATGCTGGGTGAAATACATATTTGACCTTGCCATGAATTATCTCTGCTATGTTTTCTATGTTTATTCAATACTGACTGTATTGCAGTGATTTTCTCTCTTTTACAATCTCCTATTTCAAATATTTGACAGTTTTCCTGCGACATTCAAATTAAGTTTAAATGTATGGGGCATGCTGTGGAAGGAGGCAGTCAAATAAATGCCTCATTTTCATGAAAAACAAGAAAAAAACAGCAAGCAAAAATAATCCTTAATTACAGAAACTACTAAACTTTTTTTATCTAGCTTGAACAGTGAAGAACTTTCCAAACTTGTATTTATTAAAGGCACTATCAGTGATCAAATCAGATTTTCGCAAGTTTGTAACAAGTATATGTATCCTAACATACGCTACAAGTGATAAGACCAATAGCACCCTAATAAGGACAAAATCTGATATTTTAGTCATTAGTGTCCGTACGGACACTTGCTACAAAACAATGTATGGGGGATTCCTATCTTTGAACACTGCTGCTTTCTTCCTTTTCCGTCAAGTTTTCGGTTGGAAAAAATAGCTTATGTGAATTCTATCTTTTAGACGTATCCTCCTCTTTCAAGCTAATCCTGTACATTTCATATATTTTTTTACTCTTTAGGATGGATCACTGATAGTGTCTTTAATGCATGCTTATGCTATCTATGTTATGCAAATGTTGATGTTTGGATAAATAGCAATATATCCCTCATACCCAATTTTCCTTGGGCAGGGACACTCAACATTGGTTTGGGTAAAGGTGTACAATGCAAAACACCAAACTTGGAGGCTTGGGAATTGTAATTTGTGCAGCAAATTGGGTATTTGCAGCTAAAATTTGCGACCAATTTTTACGGTTTTGGAAAATGAATTTTGGGCATAATGAGAGAATGTGAAGCTGAAAAAAATACATATTCCCTATCTGTTTTGGCTAAGGAGCTAAAAATGTTGTGTTTTTTTCCCAGCAAATTGAAGGTAGAACTGGTACATGCTTGAAGATTGGTCTAGAGAACTAGTAAAAATGCCTGAACTAGGGTATGGTGAGTGAGTGAGTGAGTGAGTGAGTGAGTGAGTGAGTGAGTGAGTGAGTGAGTGAGTGAGTGAGTGAGTGAGTGAGTGAGTGAGTGAGTGAGTGAGTGAGTAAATTAATAAGTGATTATGTAATCATTCTCTTGAGTTTGTAAAATCTTGTCATCTTTTGTGAATTGATTTGCAACTGCAATTCCAAGTGACAAAGCAAAATTGGTTTCAACTCTAAAGTAGCAAAATAAAACATTATCATTTCCAACATTTTTTTTCTGGAACACTGTATTCGAGATCATTTAGTTGCATTAACATCCGACATACTTGTGTGGTTTCCTACAGCATGCAGTTTCCTACACGATATTGATGCAATTGTCTGTATGAGAGACAGTGTCGTCTTTACTACAGAAAGTATCACATTTGACATGGATCTTACACAAGCCTTATTTTGTAATGCATCCACACATACAATAGAGCGGTCTAGTAAAGTAGAGCTGACACGCGGGCCACAATAAGACTGATCACAATGGCAAATTGTACTTGCAACTTGCATTTACGTACTTCATTTCTGCGAGTTAATAGACAGATGAATCATCGTATACATGTCGAGCATTTGCTGTGACCAAGTAGGGAGAAAGTAAAGCTATAGTTTTTGATTGAATGCTTAATAAACGTAGTAAAATTATTAGGGTGAGGTAGGGAAAACGTCTGTGACCCGTGCTCACTGAGGAAATAACAATGGTTGCGTGAGGAAATTCAGAGAAAATTGGTAAATTAAGAGTGGACATCTATGTTCAGGAAATGCTATGATATCTATGGTGTACATGTGTAGAACTTTTCGCTCTCTGATAAGGGCTTTGGCTCAATCTTGTAGTTACAAGTATTGATGGCTTCACTTTGTGAAAAAGATAGGACTGAGATGAAACAACATCTAGAATGATTACATGTCAAACACACAGCTTGATAGTAGCTTACATGTTTTCAACATTTCTCACAGTGATTGAATTAACTTTTCATCAGGAATTGGAACTTGTACACATGCTTCAAATGTTTAAAACAACTAGCACCAACACTGTATCACATGGATAAAAAATTGATATGACTGTGTGATTGCAAAAAACAGAGTTAGTCTGCTTCAACGTCTTTCAATGTTGTTAGTTTCATTTCTTAGTCATAAATTTTCTAACATAATTTTATTCAAGGATTTTGAAGATTGACAAATTTCAAAAAGCAACATGGGGGCACTGGTCCAACACCACGCTAAGATCTATGCGCAGGCAGGAAACACAGTGAGCTCACCAAAGCCGTTTACAACTCATGGTACACTCAACCACCCCGGTACCAAAAAATTAAGAGAAAATTGGTTGAGGCTTCGAGAGCCAAGGGGCCTGGCATCCTTAGAATGCCCCGACAGGAAAAATCCCTAGCAACAGCATGGCTACCGTCTGACGTAGATCATTAATCCAGCCTCCAGCCAGATGTATTTTTGTCCTGCTTGCTACTATTTTTAACACATGTCCTGAACTGGAACGCGAGTAATAGTAGTAATACAAGACTCCATACTATTTTTAGCCGTCCCATCTAGGTCCCAAACTATACGGCTGTTCTCATGGGTGACAGTCGACCCTAGTTACCGCTCTTTGCGTAAAGACATCGCAATTGCTTCTGCCGTTGCTGTTGCAAGGGCCTGACTGCTTAATAACTACATGACTTAAGTTCGGGATCCGAACACAAGCCCCTCCTAAGTCGAGATGGGTTTCGCCTGGTAGCACTGTGGGAAATTCTGTCATTGTTATCACCTGGCAACTTGATCCGACAGCAGATTGCTACAGAATACATGTGCTTCCTTTGTGTTCAACACACGGTTCCCCTTACCTGCTCAAGCTTTCCGACTTGGTGTAATTAAGTAAGGCATTACAGGGAAAATCAAAACAAAATCCCACCTACATGCAGTCCATCCCAACTGCAGGTGGATATGTAAAGCCGGATCTGCTTGTGCGAATAGCCCACTCATCCTGCTGGCTTTGTGGCCAAATCCGTGGGCACGCAGGCTATAAATACAGCAGACGATCGGCTGACAAATTATTCATGGCTAAACAGTGTGCGAGAAGTTACAAAACAAAAATATTTTGATCAAAAATAAACCACTTGTGGACATGTTGCTGTTTTCAGTCAGAGTCTCACGCTATCACTCGAGAGTTCTAATTGCATAATATCTACATGGTTACGCTCATCAGTACCCTTGCTGCAACTTCATACATTTTGTACTATTAACTTTAAGTATTATATATACCAAAAAGATCAAATTTATCCATTTGGGCCCTAGAGTAGATTATTATCACTTGGATATCAAAATGCTTCAATTTGTTTCCCAAAAATGTCAATAATATGCATTTTCATTACCAGCATGAGGAATACATTAAAATGAGTACAAACAAGCCTAGTCTTAGGAAGATGGTTTTTGAGATAGCTTCCAAAAATTTCTTTACTACAGGAAGACATGTGTTATAACCTATGCAGAACAGATGATGGAGGAAAGGGTTAAAGCTCCTTGTTGTAAGACAATAAAATGCACATTTAGCACTACAGGCAGACATGGTATTCATCATGGCTGGAAAACATTGCCAAAATTTCCTGGGAATACAATTCAAATTTCCCTCCAAAATTTCCCTTCAGGATTTTTAAAATTTCCCTTTAATTTCCTATGTACTTCTTTATTTAATGTCAAAAATGTCCCTCCAAATATCTGAATTTCCCTGGAATGTGATCCCCAAATTTCACACTTTTTCCAGGCATGGTATTGATCAAGAGTTTTCACTGCTTACCAGTAGATGTTAGATATAACACAATGGCCCTCCCTTTTGTGTTAAATAAATGTCATACAATGGCTCAGTAAGTAAGCTATGGCATAAGGCATAACTTTGAAGTATTACATGGAATTAGGAAACAAATCTCAACCAGTCATTTTCTAATATTTGAAAACAATTTTGAAATGTCAGTTTTGTGTAACTTCTTGGCAGAGCCAGTAAAACAAAATTATTTTGCCTAGAAATAGCACAAAAGTGATAATTCAGAATTGTTTTCCCATAAGAGAATGACCAGACGAAATGTATATTTTTAATGTCTGATATAGTTTCATACCGCATTAATTCTTCAAGGGCGCGTGGAGAATGCTATAACATTTGAATTTCTGTTGAAAATTGTGCAAAGTAGCTAGAAACATGGTACTTAATTGGCTACCTTTTAGCTTTACACAAGGGAATTTTAACAGGAGGATGAACTGATGAATAAAAGAACGAATAGGGATGAATGACTAAATGAATGAATGAATCTGGGAAAATCAACTAATGAATGGGAATTTTCAATCTTTTGAAAGAGCGAGAGGAAAACATTCTACTTTTCAACTAGGGGAAAAAACCTCCACATGCCTTGTTCTAAGACATGAATGGACACTTAATTTTTTTGTTACAGTACAATAATTTATTAGATTCTGAAGGACAATCTGGCAATCTCACAATAAGACGAAATATTATTAACAACTGTCACTACGCTGGTGTAGTGGCCAATAATAACCGTTTTCTTTTCAAACTTGCAATTAATGAAATTTCACGTTGAGCGTCATTTCATTAATTGCGCTGAACAGTTGGAAAATCCAAGGAACAATACATTCAATGGGCTTCAATTTTTTTTCACAACTCTTCATCCCGTTGCACAATGTACAACACCAAAAGTTGCCGCCGTCCAAATTCATAACGTGCAAATTTGTGTACAAAATGTGAAGTGTTGACGTTGGTTCAGATGTAGAGTTTATTGCCCAAGTTAACAATAATACACAACTAGATGGGGTTGTTTTCTTTTACTCATCCCTCTTTTTAGCTACCAACACAATTATTGTTATCATCTTATTTTATACAATCATCCTTCACATCGCTGAATAAATGATAACAATATCTGGTCTTGTGTATCTACAAATTGTCGCACTCGTGAAATATGCTTCGTATTTTGTCCGTCCACACAGCAAACAATAGGACGGCAGCACTTGTTAAGTACAATGTAAGCCTCGTCCTTTTGCCTACGACTTTTCCAATTTCCTAATGGAACAAGAGAGACAGCTGACAAGACAATTAGCAAAGAATGCAACATTTACTTTAGGAGGAAATTTTCAAAAGCGCACTAAAGTAAAAAGTAAGAGTAAGTTGCTACTACAAATTGTGCGGTTGCAGATTGGTTTTTTCATTGGGGGTTTAAATTAGGTTTGGGTGGCACTTCCCAACTTTGAACCAGCAGTGAAAATGAAATTGTCAGCAAATTTGCTGTACAGACTGGCGGTCTGGCAGGCAGATAGACATCCATGACACTTGTACCGAGGAGATGGCATACTTTCAAGTGGCTGTGTGATTTGATTTTGATAATCATTTGCCTCTCCATAAGACATCAATGACATTAGTATCTTATCCTGTCAGAATTGTAAGGAGGGATACCGATTGAGACATTTGGTTGATTGCTTAAATACATCCTCTCACTTGACAAGCACAAAATTGTTAAATATTGTTGAAGAAGATATTTGGATATCTTCTGTTTGGATTTGGAGCAGCATTTCAAGGACTTCTGTCAATGGGGGGGGGGCTCATTTTGACAATAGCTTCAAGTACACAACAAACTTTTTTGCATAACAAAAACATCTTTGCAAGAGTTCATATGCACCCCCTTCAAAGTTGTAAATGTAACAACTCATTTTTTATTTTGGCCTTGGGGTTAGGGGTTTTTGTTATTGTAGGCCATAAATATATATAATTTGTTCCCTGTAGAATTTTAAAGGGGGTACATATGGAACTCTTTCCAACATCTTGTTAAATTTCAATCTATTTACTGGTGTTACTGTTTTTAATGTCTACAAATTCAGTAGGGACTCAATGCAGGGGGGGGGGTCTGGCAAAAAAGTGGGACAAATGTCTAGTAGTAGGAGAATAGGCCAAATTTTGGCAAGATAAAACCCTGGTACACATACAAATCTCTTGTTTCAATACATAGCATACCGAGTATCATGAAGCCACAGGCATGAAGCTGATCTGTCAATGCACTACAAAGCTAGACATGCATATCTTACGACACTATGTGACCCTTAAGCAACCTTTGACCCTTACATCTGTACCTCACATAAGCTCCTTGTTTCAATACATAAGCACACTAAGTATGAACCTGAAGTGTCACTGCACTTAAAAGCAAGACAAAGTTTTGACCAAAAGTGTCTGTTTTACACATGCACACACTAATCATATTGCGCTCTGTGATTAAAATCAGATGACCTAAAACAAAACTTAACTAAACTGTTTGTCTAATTATTAAGGAATTCAAAATTGAATGCAAGCTTGTGTTAAGTAACATACTGTGGCATTTAGGCATTATGTAATGACACACAATAATGAACTTAAACCTAAAGCTGTCATTGACAATTTGATCATAACCCTTTCAACCCTGGTAGATTCTCTATGCTAAACTATACCACAGTGTACACAAACCAACCTTAGTATAGGCCTATATGATATTGTATTTACAAACAGAAACGCACAAAAACCAATCATTGCTCATGTTGGTGGTGGTTGCCAAAAAAGGTTAATAGCAAAAACAGACAACGAGACAGATAGTTCAAAACAGCACCCTCTACAAAAAAAAAAAAATGGGTGAAGCCACCACAACAGGCGCAGGCACGCACACACGCAAGCCAAGTTTGCTGCTACACTACAGCAGCCATGACCCAGTCTTTCGTCAATTGTCGTGAGGGGTCCCTAGGATGGAGATCAGGTGCTTCCGCAGCGGATCTCATGTGTGACCAGCCTGCCTGGCAAACAGGAAGAGTTCATCCTCAACTTAGCCTGCAAATCTACCACCTCTCAGCCTCTGCTACACGTCCACAACCGCTCCTCATGCCGAGGGTCGCCCCTACCGGGAGACCTTCGGGTTCTGTTGGAACTTCTGCTTGCAGAGGGCAACAGGGGGATATGCCAAAAGGCCTCAGCTGTTCTTACAGAACGGCATTGATCAATGCATTTTACAATGTACATTACTTTTAAGTCGTGCAGCTGGATTCTGACCGCTTTCCACTTACAGATACATTTCTACACTACAAGAAAAGATGATGGCATTTGTGTTCACCAAATGTTCGCTCCATTATGTATGACACAAGAAATGCGTACCTGGAGCAAGGACACCTACTACCCAGTTACCAGTGTAATATGGGAGTGCAGTTTTTTTTCTATTTCAAGTAATTCCAGATAAATCACAGAAAATACTTTGGTACTTGTAACCTGGTCATCATATTGCTTGAATACAGGATTTTGCGGATATTGTATTAAAGATTAATATATTTCCTTCTCTCTTTTCTTTTTAATACCAAATACCATAATTGGGGAGAAGACTTCTACAGTGTATGTTTTCTTAAACATCTTATTCTTTCAATATATCTGAAGATAGAGGGAGGAAACAAAAAAAAGTAACTTTCCCCCACTACAACTTAAAACTTCTCACTTCCAAAAGCCACCTGACTTTAGAAATTGGAAAGATCTAATAAATTAGATCACATCAATTTCTGCACAAAAACAACAACAATCTACCACACCCTCTTGTTACTGATACAAAGTATCAATGAACACACAACTCAATATGGATGAAATAAAATAAACAATGCTATTGACAAGCCGCAATGAAGTAGCAATTTACATCCAATTCACACTGACCAATGAAATTAGCCGAGGTAAATAAAATCATATTTACAACAGACAATATACTCATTCCCGGTGTATCATATCATGGAAACTGCATTATTTTTCAAGTGAATTCCCAATTTCCACCGAAATCTGGTTATCAGCTGCATCGGCTTGTTATTTATTCACTACAGACGGAGCATGTTTTGCGGGCTTTTATCCAGAATCACCAATTTCCAACAGACTGCACGGGCTGCACAACTTAATTGTCATCGATGCATCAACAAATTTTCCCGGGCAAGATCTAATATGACAGAACCAAAAGTTGTATTTTTAGTTGATGCAGACGCTGATAACCGCGTTTAATTTTCAAATTTGAAAACTTCGGCAGCGAAAAGCAAATTGGTTGACTAGATTACCAAGCGAATAATTAGCAAATAAGGCACTTAGATCGTTCCACTGCGAACCGCCACAATTGTGAGCCTGCCTAATGGGAGTGGCGGCTTTTGTGACCATGTCATACACTCGGACCCTTTATTTAAGCATGTCCACTTCCCAAAACAATGTGAACATTACTGCTAATGGGATGGGCACCAAAGGTCTTTGGTTTGAGAGACAATTCCTTTTTTTCTTCCCTCTCCTTTTCACTTTCTTCAAGGGTTATAAGTTTAAGTAACAACAAAATGTTGATTGAGTTTCAACATTACTGCTGAGCACCGCATGACATGTTTCCAAAGGCAACATTGCTGAAGTTCAAAAATTATTTCACAATGGACTTTCATCATGCCTCGATTTCATTATTACTTAACAAAAACATGCACTATTGTAAAATAAAGTTGCTTATCAAATGCTTGCATTGCTTGTGGGGGGGGGGGGCCTTCTCTATCCCCATGTCTCACTTTGAAAATTAGTTCCAGAACATTTTCATCAGATATGCATATGACACACACATAAAAAAAAACCCAATGTCCCCTTTCTAAAATCATTTAAAGTTAAAAAAAAATTATTTTATCCTTTCAAATCCAACTCAAATTCCCTAAAAAAACAGCATTGTAGAAAAATGCTTAACAAATAGAAAGAAAATGAATTAAAAAAAGTTAATGTTTTATTGACTATTGCTAAATTAAAATGTTGTCTTGTTTCCCATTAATTAAATCTTGACTGGAGTACCAGATTATAAAATCTAGTCTACTATCAGTATAAAATCAGACTTTGCAGTGTGCACGTCTGCATAATAGAAAAACATCTCTCCCAGGTTTTCAACTTTTGCTCTATTGTCTATATCATTCATTTATTGTCTTTTTGAAATATTCTCCATCCGCATCAATTCAGTTGCCATGGAAACCGATTAAGGTCATTTTTTTTTGCAAGCACTGTTGTAGAGTGATGGAATTACACACCACAGTATGTCATAGACCTCTCTCGCCTATACATGTATTTTATTCATAGACTCTTTTGCTGGTGCTGAAAATGTAAGCGATAAACATCAACACTCCCGAAAACCCCTCGGGTATCAAAATCCATGAATATACGGCTGCAAAGAGATGAATGTGAAATAGGGCATTTCTAAAGGGCTTTACAAAGATATTGTCATATTTAGCTGTGTACCAAGTGACTTACCAAAAACTGCAAAATATAGACAAATAATTCGATGAGAAATCAAACTAAATCTGGCCATGCTGAAGATAAATACTCAATAATGACAGGCATAAATGAGTTGTACATAATGGAACATAACCAGTGATTAATGAGTGTAAACACATATGACCTACTTTGTACTGACCTAGTACAATAGGAAAAGGAAAAAAAATAGCCAGAGAGTTTTAAAAATAGGTGCTGAACTCTATCTCCCCTGTCTAGTTCTGTGGTTGCTAAAGATAGTACTCAGTTTGACTGGCTTGTCAATGGTTACAGTGAAAACAAGACCTATTTTAGTATCGTCACCTTGGGGAACACCGCCGAGGGACAGATTGTAAATTTACTCTACGTAGGGGCTACACATGGAGACTATTGATTACTAGGGATTCTTTGATATCTTTGAGAAAAACACATTTATCAAGCCGGCACTAGCATGAAAATCTAGTGGTGTGTACATCCACTGAAATCACTCATATTTTGGAAGCGGAGACAATTTGGAAATATTTCAAACCTTGTGGAATTGCTTTCATTCAGAATTTGAGAAATTTGACAGCGGTGCATTGCAATGTATTTGGTAATGGAAGTCATTACGGCTCCCCCGATTCGCTCGCCACTATTTCCACTATTCCATTCACATTTTCCAAATGCTTTGGTGTGTAATTTCACGACAAATTACCAGCGTGGCAATCGATGCTCAACATCCTTGCAACAACAACACGACTGGCAGAATTGCTTTGCCACTGCATGCGCAGCCTTGATATAGGCCTCTAATGATATACCAATTTTTGGCTTGCCTAAGGCAATCTGAGCTTGGGCATTTTTGTTGGAAAATTGCTGAGATCTTTCATGGCGGCACGACGTGGCTATTGTCCCTGTGACTAGAGGTGTACACAATGATGAGGTTCTCCTTGCCTGTGTGTTTGTGTGTGGGTACACGTGTGTTTAGAATACCAATGTAATTTACTCGCCACAAATCAACCAGATGAAATTGACTAAAATGTCAGAAATTCAAATTTGGTGAAAAGCCAGTAAGCTTTAATCATTTCAGATTTACTGGTGATTTCCTTTTTAACATGTTACTAGAGAAATAATCCATTTTGGGTGCCCAGAATTTTGTACTTGCACTGAAAATGAAATGATAGTCAAATGGCAGCCACATGAAGGCTCAAATGGTGGCATATTATCAACATAAAGTGTAATCCCAATTTTTTTTTGAAGCTATAAAAAATCACCATGAAATTTACAGTGCATACATATCTGACAACTAAGAAGTGAAAATTGCCATTTTTTCCTAAACATTTTGCCCCAAATCATCGAGTAAATATGATTTTATGAAGCAGTAGAGTTTGAGCCAGAAAAGCAATGAATATTCTAATCGGAGTTGTCAAATCTGCAGGAAACATTATATCGATGACGGCCACAGAGAGTTCCCTCAGAAAACACACAGAAAATAATCTAAGACGACTATATTCATGGTTATGTAAAAGGAAGCTGGATGGAAATAGTATGTAAGCTTCTCTTCAATTTTCTTTATATAAAAAATATATTCTTGGAGTAAAAAAAGGGCTGTCACAGTACAGCAAGAAACAAGCTTCACAGATTTTTATGGAGAACTCATTTTGAGATGCCAAATGTAATGTTCAACACAGGAAACCCAAGTGATGTTAAGGGCAGTATTTGGTGGTGGGGGGGTTGGGTATTGGAAGATGAGGATAGGGTCCACTGTGAGATTTCAAAATATAATTTTTGGTGTTTGAATTAAAGATAGTCACCGGAAATGCCCCATCGCAAAAGTTTTCAGTTGAATTGGATCTTGTTTCACAAACATTTGCTCATAACATCAACGTGCAGTCAGAATCAACTTAAATTTTGGAAATAGCCTTCTCAAGGATACCATATCAGCTCGTGTGCTGGGATCAGGAAAAATGCACCTTTAACTACATTAATTTTTTAACACTGCAAGCATGCTTGACCATTTGTGACACGCATTTGTTTCGGGAATATCTGGGATGCCTCATTCTTATCAATTTGTTCAAAAACTGTGATGAGCTTGCTTTTAAACTCATTTATTTGAAGACGAAACACAACTAGTGATAAACAAATTTTGTTCTATGTAAACCAAAACAAGTATTTGTTTTGGCAGTTCATGGGAGTTCGACTCAATTTGTACATTCTGCATTTGGTTCTAATTACTTCACAAGTCTGAGATATACTATATTTTAATGCCTTACCACATTGAACAGTTTTTTGCTTAGACCTTCTAAATTCAGGCAACTAGCTTAAGCCACATAGGAAACATTTACACAGATAAAAAAAAGATTTAAAAAAAAAAAAGAATTTGGTACCAAATCTAGCAGAATCTGAAATCTCATTTGAATTGATAATTTGATAATTCACAAGACTGGCCCAATATGTAATGGATTTTGATATTCTGCAAATATTCCATTTTGTCACGTTCTGAACAAAAAAATGGCAAATTTGAGGGGGAAAATAGTGTTCAAAGGCTGGAAAAAATGCAGTAAGGAGGAAAGGGGCATATGTGGGGGATGGAAGTGGCTCGTTATGGAAGATATAAAACCTAATTAATAGCAAAATCTGATCAACATCTAACATTATGTCATACATTTTTTCCGGAAGTTTTTTAAATTTGGTGTGTAGTAAGGAAAATTAAGGTTTCAAATAATTTAAGGATATGATGATACACATGTTTCTGTTCTGTGTTTTTTGTCAACTGAATCTTTTTTCTGTACAGCAACATATCAATCATTGAGAATTCAATATTTGAGGTACAGTTGAAAACAGGCATGGTTTGAAACTGTTCAAATTTTTAACAAAGACTGGCAAAATATTATTGATGCAATCACAGACTTCCTTCAGGAAATTCTTACAAAAAAAAATAACACTACTTTGGATAGTTCTAGAGCTATACCTTGTTCAATATAAAGTGGAATAACCCAATTCCTTTCCTCATTTTGTCTTAGGAAATGGTCAAAGTGGTGGTTAAATACACTGTTTACTTCATAATGACATCACAACATTGTCTCTTGTGGTTTAAGATGAATGATTTTATCAAAGGTCCGGTTTCATCTAGTAGTGAACACATTATCCCTTCCATAATACGTTTACTTCATGATGACAAACCTTGGTCTCCTCCATTGTTTACTCCAATATATTTATCAAAGGTCATGTTTCATCCTTAAGTAAAAAGGCTATAGTTGGGCTTATTTACTTCCTAAAATATTTATTTTTTCAGACAATGAAAATGCAATGAACCATGCAATTTGATTGTTTACATTCCTCTAAAACATTTAATATCAAATAGGAGGAAAAACACTTAGATTCATGCTGCAGACAAGAAAAATTATCTTATTCTTAATAGAGCCAAGCAAGCATAACATTCATCCACATCCTTCACCACTATCAATATCATCGCCGCAACCATCACCAAATCTACTCATCTTTCGACCCAACTTGATAAAGGGAAGAAAAAAACACAGTAACAGAAAATGGCTGACTCTTCACCCTTGACAGATCATCGCAAAATCAATACGTTTATATCCAAACAGTAGACGGGCGGTGATTTGATGGTATCCGTAATGTGGACCACTCCAAAGTGTCAATTTTTATGACATATGTCAATATCACTGCATTGCAATTGTTTTCCATTTGGAGGGAAGGGAAAAAAAGAAAAGCATTTACTGAAAGCAACGATAGTGTGGTTGATGGTATAAGAGCCTATTAAAATGATTTACTTCAGTTTGCCCACTGCCTGCTAGTATGCGACTCTATTATTTACAGTTTCAATTGGTGTTGCTTAACGTCACGAGTCATTCAAGTTATTGTGTTCACAGCCCGCTCGTATTCAAGGATTACCACACTCGCTAAGGATACTTTCTAAGTAAACATGAACAATGTACCATTTTCTTTCATTTTCATATGTGGAAACTTCGAATATGGCTTTTTCGCTATATGTGTGGTTGCACGCTTTGAGGGGAAGGGAAGCAATAAGCACATCAACAATTTTGATTAAATCCTGAAATTTTTGCCCAAAATTCAAGTACGGATTTAAGCTACATACCTCAATGATGTCTTTATTGGTCCTGCTCTCATGTGGTTCATTGTATTCTGTGTACTTGAGTAATACTTTGTCCATATCCGTGCTGGCATACTGGAAGAGCTTGTTACTACTGTTGAATATGATGAGCGCTATTTCACAATCACAGAGGACACTCAGCTCGTATGCTTTCTTCATCAGACCAAATTTCCTTTTGGTAAAGGTTACCTGTTAAAAAAAGTCAATAAAAACATTAAGAATTTGGTTTTTTTTTTTTATGAATTTTTCTAACTATTTGACTTTCTAACTTCATTATAGATTACAAGTGATCAAATTTTTCTGCTTAAGGGAGATGTCTGGCAAGATTTTTTTTCTGCTTTTATTTGCACAAGCATGTTCTGCTACAGATCAAATGTTTTGTTTTTTTTAATCATCCAAATCTGGTTACCCTGGTAATGGTGGCCATATTGGATTTCACTGAAATCACAAGAACCTGCTATGTAAGAAATCTAAAGCTTATTTTTCTACAACTTGCAGTCACTGAAAGTTTTCAACGGTTTCCAGGAGCCTTTTTTACATTTTTTTTACTTCCTTTGGTCAGTTAAATATGAATTAGGATTAAAATAAGGTGTGGCAGGAAACAGATAACTATGCATCCATGTAATCCATGCTAAATGGCCATATCTCAATTTTGGTACTTTTTTGGGCCCTGTAGTGACATCTATAGATCTTGTTAAAGGTGCAACGAGAGATTTCACATATCAGGTGTCCCTTAAAAAATTGAAAGTACTGATTTTTGCCCTGATGTAAAGCTTCCCATCAAAAATATCCCCATCTGAAAGGATTAAGCTGAGAAATGTTTCTTTGGTACAAAAATTGTGAAATTTCTAATTTCGTATAGGAGCAAATACGAAATTCAGCCTATGTTTTACATTGAAATATCAGCAAATCAAAATCTCCTTTTTTCTCTCTTTTAAGACATTTCTGTAGCCTAACACAAGGTAAGATATCTATTGAGTGTCAAATCTATATGAAATTACTATTATGACACGATATTTGGGTGTTTCAAAATCTCTTGTTGCACCTTTAAAATGCACATTCTGTTGTATTTTATGAAGCTTGTACACAGGGTTGTTGAGAAATTTGGGTTTTGTCCAAGTGTTGTTTTGAGAAAAAATGCATTTTATATAAAATTGGCTAAGAACTTTTCACTGAAATTTGACAAAATTGTAAAAAATGATCTTTGTTCATAGCAAGTAGCATCTGCTTACTGAGCACCCACCTCAAAAAGATGTGTGTTGGGGTGTTTGTATGTGTGTGTGTGAGTTTGTTTTCACCGACAAACGAGGACACATCCTTGACTTTTACCCCATAAACCGAGAACACACAAATTTTCGAGGACGTCCTCGGTTGGCAGACAGTGCCATAGAGATGTAAAACTGTGTTAAAACCCATAGGTAGGGGGGTCCGCAGTTGTAGGTCTACAGTCATGTCTGCACTTCTCCGTGAAAGTCAAATTTCTGTGTAAAAGTCCACGGTGAGGCGATTAACTGTCAGATGTGTGTGTCCTCAGTTCTGCTGTGAAAAGTCAGGTCTTGTACACATGTCCTCGGTTGTCGGTGAAAACGTGTATGTGTGTGTGTGTGTGTGTTTAAGTATGATATACGAGAATGAGCCTATGTCACATTGAAAAATTTCAACATTAGGTGCCATGTTAGAAATACTCTTCGTATCTTCTTAAAGTCCATGGTAACCCACGTCAAGGTCGCAGCGAGCGATTTCTGGTCGCGAACATGCGTAATACTGGATCTTGGGTCAAAATGCTGTGTTGTGCACGCCAATCGTTCGCCGCCAATGGAAGTATATATATCATGGGCTTGAGTTTTGACGATGTCATTTTCATAGAAAAAGCACAATGTTAAATTTGGATTTTTCTATTTCACATGGCAAAGCTGATTGAAATGGAATCATCCAAATTTAGCAGTCATATATTTTTACTATTGTGCAAACATAAGCTGAGGATATTTTGTAATAACAATAACCAAGGATTTTGTCTCATGTCATGCAGTGGTTAACAGAAATACTACAAGGCTTAAATCTGTGCCATTATTATATCATACTCTATAATATGGACCTATCCAGCAGTCCATATCCAACTGTTTAAGCTGCCAGGTGTGCTGGTTCTACCGTTATTGAAATAAGATTGGTGCAAATAAAATCGCATGTTATCAGGTCCTAAAAGTTCATTTGCTTGCTTGTTTATATGCAAAAATGCATTATAATATGAGTAAAAGTAAATGGGAAAATATGTTATGGTTATATATGGACCAACACTAATCACTGTATACAACAGGCAAATTGATATTTAATTGTTCATGGGGGTGGAGGGGGGTGGGAGTAAACTGTTCTTTTTCCTGCTTTAAAGTCATAAAATTCTGGATTTTTTTATAGGTGGGTAATAAACTTAAACAGCAAAAACACTAACCTACGTTAGATCCTGTTAGTTATGTAACATTTAAAACTCCTGTGTTGAATTAATAAACAGGCGGCTTCATAGCCTTTCCAGTACCTAGCGGGTATATAAAACAGCACACACCAACTGGATTTTTTGGGAAGGTGAAAAAGGGCCCATTTTGGTAAGTGAAATTAAGGCCAGAAATTCTTCTCCCAAAAAACTATGACTCAAACAATACCTGCACAACAAAAGTCACACAATTTCTTTGAGGAACACTTTCCTGCTTACAAAAAAGTTCCAAGTTTGCTTTTTAGGGTAGAACTTGTGAAAGCATTCCATACCTACAACTCATCCAAGCAATTCATATCCCCCCATCCATGACTTACATAATGGTATTTTTAGCTTTGCTACTCGTCACACATGGACAAGCAGGCTGGATGGTGTGTGGTTCCTTTCTGCTTTCTCCACACATTATATACCACTATCATCTTTAGTATAAAACCAAGCGAGAGAGACTGTGTACATTTGTGTACATGTAGTTGCTGGTAGGAAGCACTGGGTTTTAATACACAGGAAATCGGTTCACTGGACCCAGGGACCTAGGGTCATAAGTCTTGTACACGGTGCCTGATCAGACAAATTTCATAGTAATCTTCAACAGAAACAGGGATTTCCTTACCATATGCTTGGAAACCAATGGACCTAGTATTTCCAGGTACTTCCCTTTTTGATTTAGTTTAAAATGGTCTAGGGGGAAAAGAGAACAGAAATGAGCAAGAAAATCATTCCCTTCTAAAGAAACTGCTGTTTTTCTTCTTCACCCAAACTATACCACACATTACTAAACAATGCAAGGTACCTACAATATTGGTGTTCCAAAAAGCTCAGCAATTTAAAGAATTTATTAGTGAGATCCTCAGCACTTTACAAAACATTATTCTTGGTGATAGTTTCATTGTTGTTGTTGGGGTTTTTTTTATAAAAAAGTGACTGTGGTTAAGAATTTTAAATGTGAATACATTTGTATTGTTTGTGCATGTTCATGCGGCAAAAAATGATGCTATTTTGGTTGTTAGTGATGAAAACAAACTATAAACTATTAAACATTGTCACTGTTAGAATACTTAATAAACATTGTGGTAAAAATGACCTGAGGAAAAAGACAGCCTGGTCTCAGACAAAGCAGTGGTAATTCGGTGGGCCCCTTTAAGAAATAATGCGCCAGGCAATCCCCCTCTGGCCAAGACGGGAGGCGATCGGGTCGGTGTAGTCCCTAACAAACGGCTGCATGGCTCGCCAAATGAATTTCCACTGCGTAATCATCTCTGATTGATACCCAGTCGGTCGGAAGCAATCTTGTGCTGGCCTTGGTGGTTTTCACGCTAAATAAAAGAAATATCTACTAATTTGCTCATGGTACATTGCCCAAGTACATCAGGAAACAAGACTTTTTAAAAGGGACTTTGTGTAAGGGGTAATAACAGCATTACGCAGAACGGGAAAATATTGATGCTCTACGGTTATTCCTTATTAGGAGAGACGGAAAGAGAGAGAGAAAGAACTTTATTGCCTTAGACTGAGGACAATGGCACCGCTGGCGTCTTTAAGGAATGGCATTTATTTACAATAATTATGAATTTTGTCTCAAAGATGAAGCTGATATTCATTACTCTTCTTCACTTGTGCTTGTCTTGACGATTTCTCCAGCCCATTTAGCAGCAGCTCCATTTCACCTGCTTTTTGTCTCCTAAAAGACATACTTGCCCCGTCATGACTCTGGAGATTTATCGGTAGCCGGCAGTTGCAACTGGGTCTGTGGGACGAATTACAGCAATTTGTCTCTTTTCTACATGATGTTTTCCATCTAACTGCCCATATTTGATTTTTTTTGTTTTTGAATTCTGGCTACCTTCAACCATGGTAAGCAAAGCAGAGGGCGCGCACTGTTGTCAGCTATTTTCTCTTCTTTTTGCCGGTGTCTGAACCAGTCAGCGACAGATACGTTTGGCATTTGACTTTGTGACAGCGATCAATACTTTCACTTGCTGTCTATTGTGTCTATGTCAGTCATTTTTCCATCATCCTGGTTCTGGTTATTTTATCGTAGAATGCTGAAGGCTGATGTGGGGCAACTTACACAGAATTTTTTTTATATTGTTCAAAAGGTAATTGAAGTGAGCTTTCATTCTGCAGGCATTGCAAGCTGGTCAGCTCTTGTGAAAGCAAAATTGCATAATTACACTTTATTTGGATTAAACATTTGATCACATATAAATAATTTAATATTATCAGTTGTAATGGCAAATAGAACAGTTAGTGTGGTTGTTGTTGTCATCGTTGTTGAGACTGCTTTGATTTGTTGTACTGTGTCTGGTACTTTAAATCCATCCAAGCACAGAAGGGCACCTTATCAGTTGGCACCTTCTACAGTAATCTGACCCATCTGACACTTTTTTCTTGACACACTTATGAATTTGGAAACCTTAAAGGAATAAATCTGTGCTTTATTCCTTGAAGGGTTTCCGAATTTATAAGTGTCTGAAAAAAAGTGTGTCAGAAAAAGTGTCAGAAAAAAAGTGTGTCAGATGGGTCAGGTTACGGAAACTCCCCTTTCTACCCAGAAAAAAAAGTCCAAAAAGAAGAATGTCCTTGCCAAAAAACTCCTAAATTGTATAAATTTGCTCATTATGTATGAGTATTAAATTGTCCTAATTCTTTCAATGCAGTCATTGAAATCTTATCCGATGTGGAACAGCTGACAGTCAAGAAACATAAATCTCACAGTTCTTGGTGTTCTGTAATTTCACATCTTACAAGAAAAAAATATTCTATTCCGGCTACCTCATACGATTGTATGAGAAGAGTAAATGTGTGTGCTAGCTATCAATTAGGTTTTAGTTTTACGAACTAGGTTCCATGTTTTCTTAACGACTACAAAAATAAACAGACATCGTGAACAGAAATGCTAACATGTATGTTGTAAGTGCTGCATACCAAATGTAAAGTTCTTGTCACACTGTGAAGCATATATATTTTGGCAAAACATGTCATTTCCACATGATAAAATTTTCACAAACCTATCAATAGGGATGCAATCTTTTACAGCTCAAAATTGTGAATTGTAAGAGAACTTTTTGTTTGCTTTTTGCTTTACAAAACACAATGAATTAAATATGGTTGAAATGCAAAAACTTTAAAATATGTTGCATATCTCAGTATTTCATAGGTTTGACCAAGAGGAGGTATAATGTTCTTCCCACAATGCAATTCTTCCGCAATTTGCACTAGTTGTCACATTATAAATTCATGTGACAACCAGTGCAAAATTGTATTGGAAGAATGCATTGTGGGAAGAACATTTAACTGCCTCTTGGTTTGACCAATTAACACTAGAATTTTGCGATTCACAGCTTTTGCTACCACTTACTCAAAGAATAAAGATTGGCCACCACATAAAGGTAGGTGTAAAAAATGTCCAAATCGCAGGCAAAAATGTCCCAGTGGCAGGGTAAGAGGGGTGCAAAAAGGGCTTATTCAGCAAGAAGATCCATTCTTCCTTTCCCGATTTACCCTCAAAATAATTTACGGGAGACTAACTGAACATGTTCAATGTATTGTAAAAATTACTGCAATGACCTCTAGATCACCTTTGACCCCAAGCTGCTGGATCTCCCACATCTGGCATTCCTTTTCTGCAAAATTGCATTACTTTGTGTATATTTCAACAGCCTCAAATGATCCATAGATGACCTCTAACCCAATTTGTGACCACCTCTTATGTACCCCTACCCAAGGATCAATCCAGTCATATTTCATGAAACCTCTGGAGAAGTGAGTCTTTTCAAAGTATTGATTTAACATTTTTATCAAGCAAACATTTCTACAATGGACTCAAATGATCCCTGGATGACCTTTAACCATAATTTTGTGACCACCTTTAATGTATCCACAACCAACGATCATTTCACCCAAGTTTCATGAAGACCCATCCAAAACCGAAAGAGAATAGAGCAGTCCATTTCAAAGTAACAGGTTAACAATTGGGGTCAATATTTTCATCAAATGCACACATGACATGCGTGCATACATGCATACATAGGCCTACACACAGCATGGCATCAGATTGCCTAGTGGTCCTTCCAGCCATAGCTGGCAGCCAATAAAAACTGAAAACATAATTATAGACAACACCTATACAAACATAACTTCTGGGTCAGGCTACATGTTCCAGCAGCATACCAGATGTGTTTATCAGCATGGAGCACGTCCACTAGTATCAGCCACACATCATCCATGTGTGGATTATATAAAATGAGCCATTATTACAACTGCAAGCTCTTTTACTTTCTACTACTATTGTGCATTTCCTGTCATTTTCTACATAATGGAAAATTTGCATCTCTAATGCCGGTGAAATAACCGTGTTTACAGGGTGAAAATACATGCTTAAAGCCATAAAAATGCAATGCAATTATGACGGAACTAGCTGGCTTGAATTATGGACCGCTCACATGCTTTCATCTCTGACTTCTCTGACGATCGAGCCACTCATCCAAAATTCATACAAGCCAGACAAACAGTTACTCCAAAGACAAATAAGACAGTATCACCTTCATTACAAACAAAATGCCTCATCAATTTCAAAGCCTTTTTAGATTGGACTCTATTGACTTGAACATCCCCTCGAAAATCAAACAGATTTTTGACGGTAATTATTTTTCCGCTCAGCTTAGCGCTCATTTTTTGTTACACCTGACCCTCACCTGTCTGTTTCGCTCGTCGTTTATCCGCGAGATCTGAATCTTTTTCCGGCCCATGGCGTGATAAATCTTGCTAACGTTCAATTGAAATACAGACACAAAATTGGCTCCTTTGCTCTGGATAAATCCCAAGTTTAAAAAAATAGAGTTACAGTACGTGGGTTGATATTCTTTGTGTATCGCTTCTTGTGGTTCAGGTACAGTACATGCTGGAAATTATCTGCAAAGAGATAAAAAAAAAATAACACAAAGTTTTAGAATAACTGAAATCAGAGTATTGTCCATTACTAAATCATCAGGCCTGGAAAAAATGTGGAAATCAGGAATCTCCTTCCAGGGAAATTTGGTCAATAGGAGGGAAATTGGATAAAGAAATACATAAGGAATGGTGGGAAATCCTTAATAATTGGTGGGAAATCCTTAATAATTGGTGGGAAATTTGTCCTGCTTCCAGGGAAATTAAAATTTTTTCTAGGCCTGCTAAATCATAATCATAACATGTAAGTTGCAACAGAATTTTTTCGGAAAGAAATACAGGAATAAAATACAGATGGAGTAGGCCCAGAGAGTGTATTGCATCAATCCCACAATGC
Source organism: Ophioderma brevispina (assembly GCA_023653785.1). Classification (NCBI taxonomy): domain Eukaryota; kingdom Metazoa; phylum Echinodermata; class Ophiuroidea; order Amphilepidida; family Ophiodermatidae; genus Ophioderma; species Ophioderma brevispina. The sequence goes on from JAMKCH010006945.1 coordinate 62,433, forward strand.
ACCACTTTGGGGAGATTTGACCTCAATAGGGTCATGTGATTCCACAAAAATCCTATTCTTAACACCAAAAAACCCTGCCTTTTACACTCATTTTAGTCTACAAAGTATTAGTACTTAGGGATTTTTTTGCATGATCATGAAATGTCTTGTGGTTCTTGAACTTTTGGAACACTTTTTATTCCTAAGTATTAACATGCATTTAGTACATTACATTATATAGGCACACTGCAATGCATTATGGGATTGATTCAAAACACCCTCTGGAGTAGGCCTGATTGCATGATTCCAACAGAACCTATGACTTTTGCTCAATTAATACACATGGGGATTTGCTCTGGACATTTCCTGCAACCAAACAGTTTTAGGTTGTTCAAAATGCTATCTTTTGCTAATGCATTTAAAGAATCTAAAAAGTTAAAATACCATAAAACAAACAAGCAGAACTCAAAAAAAGTATGTGATGCATAATTATGCCCTACTGACCCCTTGTGACCCCTAGTTGACCTTTGACCCCATGTGGTTGAAGTTGTTCCAAAGCTCCACTCCCTAAAAGTCTCTTTGAATTTTATTATTGTATTGACTATGGAGGACTCAAAACAGATAGGTTAATATTTTGAGTCTAGAACATAGTTTGGGAACATATTATAAACGTTTTTTTTTTGTTGAATTTGGACAAATTAAAATCCCCTTATAAGATGTACCAAAACATTATTTATTGAAAATGACATTCAGCATATTGCTACTCTCATTTTTTAAAACAATTCCATCATTCAACACTTAATTTACAAATTGTAACATGTATTGGGTGGCGCACTGAAAAAGGGCAGGAATTGCAGTAAGTTCATGTATGTAGTTCATAGTGTTGCCTGGCAATAAAAAATCACAAATTCATCTATGAGAATTAGTAATATTCTCAAGTGTCTTTCAACAAGGAAAACTAACAATTTCAAGTATTGTAATACTGTTACATGACCAGTGCTCCCTTGTGCTACACGGGGAATGGATAACAGGCTAAGATATTTATTGGAATAAATAAGATAGACGATCTGAAGTCATGTACATGTAGCAATGCAACAATAGAAATCGTACCGCAACAAAAAGGAACTGCATAAGTATTCAAAGCTGAGACCAAATGCCATCTATTGGCCTTGCCCGTGTACGTTATACAGAACCAGGGGCATGATATTAATCTCACTTCTCTGTAGATCATAGATGAATACAGGGTTTCATCCCAGAAATTTTTGCATGATTGGAAATTATTTCTATTTTTAGTAAGCCTGACTAGATCTTCCAATAGCAGGAACTGGTTCTCCTATGTGTCACTAAATATAAGTGGGGGTAGGGGAGCTTGGGAAGAGCATAAAGGTGCAGGATTGGTCTAGACCAACTAGTGATGCTAATGAGTAAACATGATAAGATTTTAGTTGGAACTATTAGGTTTGATAAGGGGAGCGCACCACTAATGACTTCCCATAGGAACACACGATTTTTGTACGGTTCCGGTTACACTAGACAACTCCCTGCAAGACTGGAGGCATCGTGTTTGGATCAAAAATAAAGCTCTTTTTCTGAAGATAGATTTTAGAATGTACTTGCATATGGTGTGACCATCGACTTTTCACGCATTTCACATTAAAAACGCAATAGCTAAATTTACCACCCCCCATTACTGATATCTAGGAATGACCACCCGTTCACATCCGCGGCCGTATCTTGGGTTGCGATGTGACCTGATTTGTTTTCTCAATGTTAGCAATGTTGACATCAATTTCTATTGTCCATGTGGATATCGTGCGATTTGTAGCTCCCGTGATGAAGAAATGACCAGTAGAATCTTGTCTAATCTAAGCTTGCCCGTTTCTAGCCGACTGCGTTTATTACATAACAAACGTGGGATGATTAGTGGTGCGCCCCTAGAACACACCATAAAAAAGAACACATACATTTTTAAAAAATAAGTTTTCAGTGGAATTCTATATTGTTTTAAAGTAAAAAGGCCAATGTGAAATGCAATGCTCTTGTAGTTTGATTATTACAAGTGCTAAAAAGTGATCAGTTTCTGAAATCTGCCGGAATTCGTTCCTGTGTAAGCTACCGCAGGTCTGGGTTTTCTTGGTGTAGCTCAGTTGTGATGAATTTATAAGAGATGATGAATAAATAAAATAGCTTACCACACTACTATCTGAAGAGGTACGGTACACAAACTATTGCTGTATTTTTTAAGTGGAAAATGAAAAAAAAGGGAAATTCAAAATAATGACGTTTAGATTGCGTAAGCGTGCTTGTATAAGAACATCAGTGCAAAAACAAAAACCACCACCAAAGAGCTATCTTTACATATTTCACTCATGTCCCCCCAATGTCATGAGTTGTTAATTCGACGTGTTATGGAAAATTAATGAAGGCCTATTAGGCCATCAGGCAACCAAAACACCAACAATTAATTTTTAATGAAGAAAGTTTTCCCAATGCGTATTCTGCGTGGTTACCATAGGCAACGCATTACGAATCAATACAGATTACACATTGCGTCGCAGGGGCACTGTTATCATTATTTTCAGGGGGTTGGTTTCCACGACAAGAAACAAGGAAGCCGGGGGTCTAGGGTCTCGGGCCCGTTTAGTAGTCAGAAGAAAGTGGCACTAAAAAGGCAGAAAACTACTCTCGAAAAAAGACACCATATTTAAAGGCGACTACCGAATCTTGTGTGATCCATAAGAAACATCGTGCTTCTAACCGACAGGGTTTCTTTCGTAGAACCTTCATGTATAAAGGACCTGTAGAACATAATGCAGCTGCTATTGCACACAACGAAAATGTTCCCATTTTAGTTCAACTTAGACCTTTGGGAAAGGGTTCTATTTAGGAAAAGTTCTGAGTGGCACTCCTTTTGAATGTGGCAAGTAAGTTATATGTGAGCAGAACTGGAACTGCATCAATATATTTTCACACCTAAGTGCTTTTATGGTCCTGATGCGTGGTGCCCCCCCCGAAATCAACATTGTCGTTGGAATTTTGGGTTCTGTACGGTTACTTTTTTTCTAAAATATTGATTTAATGGGGTACATCAGCAAGAACCACAATACAGGAAAAACATTGGAAAAAAGGGTTATATTAAATCACAACAGTGGCGATCGGTAAAATCATGCATTAGCCTCAAGACATAATACTGCATCTAGTAGCTAGGCCGACTGTCGTACAGTATAGGTTCCTATACAAGCATTGAGTACATTTATGCTTGCTCCAATCTAAATTTAAATCTTCAATTCATTTGAGACTAACGCACATTTTTTTTTTACCCGAAATACCAAGCATAACCCTCTCAAAAATCAAATATTTGAGGGTATTTAGTAGTATTTACCACCAAGCACGTCCGATCATATGTTTAGCGTCTTATAAGGGAGCGCACCACAAGACTCTCCCATAGGATAACACGCATTTGGTACAGGTGCGGTTACACTAGACAACTCCTTGCAATACTTGAGGCATCGTGTTTGGTATCAAAAATATTAAAGCTCTTTTTGAAGATTTTAGAAAATTTTACTGCAGATGTGTGACCACGACTTTTCACGCTTATTTCACAGTCTAAGCCTTGCACTTTTTAGACGACTTGCGTTATTACCTTAAAACGTGGATGAAATAGTGGTGCGCCCCCATAAAAGCTCTTTAGACAACACGATGCTCTAGCGCAGTTAACCTGTGAGTGACCTGGGACCTCCTGTGTTCATGTTCAATGCCCTTTCGGGCAAAAATTTGGTCATTATAGGCCTATATTCATTATAAAGGAAATTCTACTCTTTTTGACTTGTGGTCACTTTGAAGACCTGATAACACACATTTGTCCCCACCCACATTTGCCAAAATATCGCTCCATACGTCGAAGCACAAAAAATGCATAGCCAGACAGACGACACTTTTTTTTTTAGTAATATAAATATTTGATGGTTTGTGGGTGAAGTTGCTATTTAAATCTAGATTTTCTCTGAAGATCTAAGCTATATAGGTGTAGTATCTGCAGTGGCAAAGAGAACAGGGAATGTTTTTAATTGTTTTAACGTTCATAAAAACCAACTCACCTTTGCTTGGTTCTAATATGTTGTAAAGATCAATCTATATCAAGGATATTTAAGGCAAGATCAGTACATCTGCCCTTTAACACCATGATTAAAACAAACAGTCATTACTGCCAACAATAACATTTTCCATGAATTATGAAAAATAATTCATAAGAGACAAAACATGAGTATGTCATATGGCACAAAGTAAGCTGAATGGTTACCCACACGTGGACTATATGAGGCCACTGCAACTCAAATTTTATGAATCTTGCATAAAATGTTAAAATGGATTTGCCAATTTTGTTTCAATAATAATTTTAACAATATTATATAGCTTTATTCAATTAAAATGATGGTAATACAGCTGTTAAAAGTACCCGGTTTCGAAAGAATCATGTATGAGTTGAAAAACTTGTGCATTTTTTATTAACTCAAACGATACTTTCTAAATGAAACAGAATAACACCTGATGAAACATGTCTGGGGTTTGGGCACATATTAGAATCAACTAAAATACTAATAATTTAAAATGGAAAATTAAAAAGGTTTTTAAATTTTTTAAAATTGCAGTTTTATGTTGTTTGTTGTCTGTTTGGAAGAAAAAGGGCGAAAGACTTTAATATTGTATTAATGCTTCATATAAAGCATGAACACTAATAAACACAAAACATTGCCAATATGCCCACAAACTTCACCACACCATGTATATTTTACAAGCTTACTGAGCGCACACTTACACAGTGCGCAACCTCCCGCGCCACCTACCACCCACCCCACACACAACACTTCTTTTCCATTAATATTTTCTCGTCAATGAGTGTAGCCCAACTTTGTGGGGTTAGAGCCTTACCTGTACCGAACAGAGCTAGCTAAACACATTGGAAAGAATAACAAAACAGTCTCAAATAAATTTATCATTTACTATTGGAAGCATTTAACATTGCATTACCTATTCTGTCAAACATAAAATATACTGAAATGCACAAACATTATACAAAACTACATGTACATAATGCCACACACTATCATACCGAAAGTTCTTAATTAGCAGTGTAGTCCACTATAGAATTTACAAACAAAACATTTGAAATGATAGTCTATAATAATTAACTGCTGAGTAAACGCCTGCAGGTACAGCATTAAGCGATGTCACAGTATAACATACTGAGCTAGCAGCATGATACAAACCCGTATTAACAGTTCAGTCCAACACAACCATAACAATCCATGCCGTCTTTATAAGATATTTCCTGATGCCAACAATCATGTCACTACTATCCAATATCAAACCACAATAACCCAGTAGGAACAATGCCAGTCAGTACCGATTACCTTTTTTCCCTCACCTAACACTAGTAGCAGTAGTTGTCCATGCACTAAATCCGAGAGCTGTTTATATGTGGAAACCCATTTTTGAAATGTCACACGAAAGCGTCGTCCGTCCCCCAAAGGAAGTATAGCTTCTACTATGACATTCTAACGTCACATCGACTTCCTCCTCGCATCTCTGGTCAACAGAATATTGTTAAATATCAAAACCCTGTAGAACACACTTAGCGTTGATCAGTCTCACTTGCGAAGGGTATTTACCTTTTTTGGTGGCTATTTATGGAGCAGCCGCTGCTCGTGACGTCAAACAGGATCTGAAATGGGTGGGTGGTAACTAAAAATGGCATAACACCCCCAAGGTAATCACAAATACGGGTCTGTGATTGCTATTAGTCCTTTCTGCTTCACCAGTTATGATGCTTTAACATTCCAAGTGTTTGGACTAATTGTATAAATGTCTAGTAAATCCTTGTTGAATTGCATTTAAAAATCTACTTCTAAAAAAATGATAACAACTAACATATCTATGACGTCACTCTGTTGTGTTGTTGATGTTTTTACACAAATTGTTACAATAACGGTTGTGATGGTACTGTTTTACATAATTAGGGCAATATTATTAAGAGTTGATGGTTTAAAGTGTTGCTGTTTTTGTTGTTTGTGTTATTATGTTTGTTTGTGTGTGTGTATGTGTGTGTGTGCATGTGTGTGTGTGTGCATGTATGTGAATGTGCCCAGTGACTACTAAAAATATATAAAAGCAGTAACTTCTGCAGAATAGATTATATCAGCGAGATCTATCTCACATACATATTTGTTAGTGTAAACACTGAAAGAAGAAACTTTTTAGGCAGGCAACTTGATCCAAAAGTACTTCCTGTTTATATTTCCAACGAATAAATTATTTCTGTCGCACGTAACTTATTCCCATGGAAGTAAAATTTGGCACCTTTTAAAGGCAACTTATTTATGGCTAGAGTACACTCTATTTCAGAGGCTGAAATGTTATCATGTTCTTCCATGTTCCACAAACGAGGAAGGAGTAGATCTCTAGGTTGTGATTCAACAACCAATCCCTTGTAGAATCATCAACTTCAGCCAGACCCAGGGCACCATGTGGAGGATGGTGGAAGTAACATGTATTGATGATGTGGTCTTCTGTCTGTTCAGCCTCTCCACACTCATGTTAAGTATTAAAGGACCCAATCACAAATAGCCCTCATTGCTAGAACCACAGATTTCCCCTGAAGTGGTCAAAATATTGGCATCTGAAGAAAGCTACTATTTTTCTCATTTACCCTGTGAAATCTTAGGGCTAAAGGATGTTTGGTTTGGATGTTATGAGTGAGAATGTGCTCCAATTTGGTTAACCAATATTAATTTTACATAGTACTCTATGGAGCTTATAAAATCACTTTTTAGCTTTCACATCAAAACTGATTGAAATATCGGTGTGAAACTTCAGATGGGGTTTGGGGTGAAGGCCCTTGCCTCAAGATGAAAACTTTATATACTTAAATTGGGTCATCCAAATTAAACGCATTATAATCTTTCAACAAATTTGTAATTGCTAATGAAAACTCACAAAAGGTTTCAATCCTCAAGGAAAAAAATGTGGCTATGAGCAAATTTGCCTTTTAGGATGGTATTTTGCACAACATTTTTATTTACAATATAATTTATTTTTTAAAATAAAATCCTTGTTATTGGTTTATAGAAAACAATATGTGCGAGGACAGGCTTAAATATTCTACATTTTGCATTGATTTGGGGGTTGGTGAGGCAATATGAACTTCCATTAATTAATAAGTTAAAGGTGATAATGCATTCAGTAATTTGAGAGAGTGGAAATTGAAAGCCTCTAAAAATTTGTGAAGAGTCTGGCAAGGTGTAAAAATATTGGGCCATTCACCCACCCCACCCCCCCCCCCCCAAAAAAAAAAATTATGCTTTCTCAGCCACTGTCCTTACACAAATCTGGGGCATGATTGGGCAATGTCCCTGTAGACACAGCACCTCAACAGAAAAAAAAAATATCTTGGTTGTACATATTTCATAACATTTTTGGTATGGATAAGAAAAACATTGATTAAAAAATCATGTTTTTGAAATTATGGTCAGAAAACATGTTGAATAAAACATTGTGCCATATGACGTGCTGTCGTGTTTGGCTTATAATTGAGGAAAGCAAAACAAAGTGAGATGTCCTAGTGTATCACAGTTAAGCTGAAATGGCAATGTATTCCATCAAAAATACTACAGATCTGCAACTAAGTTATTAATAGCACATCCTACACGTTTTGAAATTCATAAGCAGAATCAAATGACATCTTGATGAGTCTACACACGTAGTAAACTCTTCCATCCTTTTGACAAAAATGACCTTCGTTTTTATAATGCGCTTGAGGAAAATAGGCCTACTTGTAAAGCTCTGTTTTTGTCCGCAGGAAACGCCTTCCCCATATCCGTTGGTGACAAATTTTGCCAAAAATACCCAGTGCTATCCTGGCCAAGTCAATTGGTATGATTTGTGCCTGTCCAGTATCTTACTTAACTGCATTTAAGCATAGATTCGCTCTTTCTCTCTCTCACACACATACGTATGCAGGTGCACGCACGCACACACGCACACACACACACTCTTGGTTACAAACAGGGGGTAAGGATAAAAAATACTGCAAGTAATCTTGCATCATCCCCCTGGCAAGACAGCAGTCTGGATTGAACATGACCTCAGATGACCTTTGACCTTGGTCCATGACCTGACATCCAGATATGAAGGAACCCCTACTGCACCTTAACCCCAAGTCTGGTTTAAATCGAATTTCAACTTTTCGAAGACGACTTAAAAAATGAAAACCTAACCAAAACCTAGTCAAACGACACACACACACATACATACACACGGACATGCGCACCCTCACAATATCCCCCTGTGTTTTCAAGCCAGGGAGATAAAAATGGCACCAGACCAGATAAGGGCATACATATCGATGAGTGTGTGTGTGTGTGAGCGCGTATATACAAATCCAAAGAAAATGCCCCTATTTCCGTGTGACCACTCATATGACTAAGAAACAGGGAAGTGTTGCGTTAAGGCCAGTCTTCCAGACACGCCAACGCCACTGTCAAACCGTGGGCCAGCATGCTGGGGAGATCCTTTTGAAGGCGTTCTTTCTAGTGCCCATCTATGCGTTGTCAACTGCTGCTGAATCACATGATAAATAGCAAATTAAAAATAACAACAAACAGAAATGAAATGGTGATTTAATTGCAGGCTTCACCTTTATTGCAGTCAATGGAGTGTCATATTTTCGTTATTGATGTCTATAATTATCTTCACAGTCCATTTTTAACTTATCTCATATAATCATTAGAACAACAAGAATTGCCTTCTGTTACTTCCACTGCTGCTGTTGCTACCCTCATATTCTTCCTATTAAGTGCCTACCATCTAAATTTCTAATTATCAGAGGAGTGTGTGCTTCACTGACTGTCAATTACAAAAGTTGCACTTTCCCAATTTGATGAATTGTGCATTTAAAGGGATTAGCGATAATGCGAGAGATTCAAACATGAAAATGCATTTTTTAGCTTATAAATCAGGATAATGTGAACCAATTCCATATAAAAAACAACAAATAGTGAAAAAATACAGCAAGTAAATTTGCAAGATCCCACAGGCAAGATGGCAGTATGGAACATGATCTCAGATGGTCCTTGGACCTTTGACATCATCCACATATGAAGGAGCCCCTATTGCACCTTGCCCCCTAAGTCTGGTTGAAATTGGACTTCAACTTTTCTTCAAAGACTGAAAACCAAAAACCAAACTGGAACACACATACATACACACATACATACACATACATACATACATGCGCACTCTTTCAAAATCCCCCTTCTGCTTTTCAAGCCAGGGGATAAAAATTAAGTATTTGAGGAAATTTTGTCATACCGTCTACCACAAATAAACATACAGTGATGGCATCTCAAAATCTACACTAAACAGCTGATTGTGGTTTATACCAGTACAGAATAGACAAAGATCAATAATGTTTGTGTTTGAGGTCAAACTGTACAGGTCATGATGCACAATATCAGCTTTAAAATCTGGATATTCACAGGGAAAGGCTTTCCTAATCTCTAGTTGTAATTTACAGAAATTACAGAATCAGATAAAAACTGCCTTGTCTTTAATACACAGATTTCAAGCCAACCCTTGCCGGTTATAATTAGCACATCCATGCCAGTAAAAAAATAACAAAATATGGATTTTGATGATTTTTTGGATGTTTCAGATCAGCAAATTTAATGATGATCCATATGTTGTTTGGTATTTTATCTTAAGGCTTAAGCATCTGGTTTCATTGTGATTTTGTTTAGATTTTGTGATGGTAAGGGGAGTATTTTAAGACTGTTTGAAGCTTGAAAAGTCAGAGGGTTAAAGGGTCAATTTTAACTTTTGGATGCCATCAACAGATATAAAGATAAACTGTGGTGATAAAACAAGGAAGATCCTACCAGACTTAAGTGAAAAATCCTTGCACAACAAGCTGAACCAAAACACCTACCACCAGTATAAGTATAAGCTTGTACATTAGCCGAATGGGGCATGATATATCCCAAGAGCCACCGACTTTTGGGCATAGAAACAGCGAAATCCTTGGGGGTCATTAATCAATAGAAGGCAAAACACAACTTCTGAGCTCCCACCAAAGCAGTACAGTGAACAGACCATATGTCTAAACATCTGTCATATTTTTTTAATCTCTGGACATTCCAGTGATTTCTCCATTGATCATGTATTGATCACATTGATTGCCCAATTGTTGTCAAGAACTAGCCATGGCTCCAAATTTTAATTCAAGTCCAATGACCAACCTTTTAACTACCTTTTATCTAAATTTAATTAAAATCAGTATTTATGATCCGGCATGATGCACTCATGATTTTAGAAAACTTAATTATTATTAACATCATCATGGTGCTGTACAAAAGTTAAGCTTTCAAAAGTTCAAGTCATGTACCTTTGAAATACCAGTTCTCTTACTGATAATCATCATTTTTGCTTGTATCTCAATTTCATTATTGGTCTCACATTTTAACCCATTTACCACAAATAATACTATCTCCTTAAATGGCTCATTACAGGACACAACATGAGATAGCCCTCTGAGTAACCAATCAAAAGTGTGATTTCTATATCTATTTATGGTGTAAACCATACCACCATTCTTACATATCTCTATTTGCTCATTCCATGATATTAACGTCCAGGACCATCAAATAGTGGTTAGATGCCAATAGATAGGCAGGTAGTGCCCTGGGGGTTAAAATTTGAAAGAATTAAACCCACATTCATTTTCTAAATAACAAAATAAAGATTACCTTAATTTTGTTTTTGACTTATTATGAACATACTTTGGAAGCATGAAATACCCTGTCCTTCAGACATGTGTGTCACATTACGGATCATGTCTTATGATACATGAAACGCATAGCTGGGCCCTCTCAAGATGATGGTAAAATATTGTGGTTCTGCTTATCTTCTTTCTTTTCTATGGTCAATATGGTCATTTCCTTCAAATCAAGAAATCTTTCTATAAATAGATGGTGAAAGGAGAGATGGTTTACAGTGGGCTGTAAAAGTAAACCTACTTGCTGAGTAAAGTACAGCCGAGGTGGCAAACATCAGCACGGATGGAGATACAAAACAGGGGTGGAAGATTTAAAGGCAGTTAAACTCAGAGATATCAAAATATAACGTTTTGTAAATTAATAAAATAGTCATAAAAGATAGCTACCCCTACACTGTTCATAATTTCCAAAGGGTTGATAGATATGCAGTTGCATAAACTATTTTGGCATAGTAATTAGTATGATTTGAACAATGATTGCGTATAAGCAAAAGACATGATTAGCCAGAAAAATTTGATAGGCATCTTCTGGAATTTTTGTGTGCAGCTATACCCTAATCCCAATATTCCAGAAGTTAATGGCCCAACAAAGCCTACAGATCCAACTTGGGCATTCTTTCTTTGCACTCTCTGTTACTAGGTCGAACATGCCTTGTTGAGACTTTGACAGGATTTGCAACAGGAGTCGGTCGTTTCAACATCATATGCAACCGATGGGGCTGAAACCATCTCCAGCCTGCCTATGTGGCTCTCTATCACAAACTGCGGATCATATTCTCAATGAGTGCCCTACCTTTCATCCACCAGTGGATATAGACTTCTCAAACCCCAACCAATCAACAGTGAGCTGGCTCCACCAACTTCAACATATTTAGCTGCTGCCTCATATGTAAGAAGAAGTTGAGACTTTGGCCTAGTTTAAAGGTGCAACGAGAGATATCAAACCATCCATATTTTCTATGATATGTAGGGATTTCATATAGATTAGACATGCAATAGATTCCCTACCCATTATTTGGCTGCAGAAATAACTTAAAATGAAATCAAAAGGTGATTTGTATATGCTTATATTTAAATAGAAAACATGGGCTGAATTTCCTATTTGCTCCTATAGGAAATTAAAAATTTCACATTTTTTCTACCAAAGACACAGGTCTCAGCTTAATCATTTCAGATGGGGTTATTTTTGATATAAAGCTTTACACCAGTGCAAAAACTCAGAATTTTCACATTTTTAGGGACACCTGCTATTTGAAATCTCTTGTTGCACCTTTAATGGTGGTACAAAACCTGCATTGGTGTGATGCAGAGGGTGTTTTGAACCTATCCCATAATGTGCCTTGCAAAGTGCCTATACTGTATACATGTCAGTACTTGGGATGAAAAGTGTTCCAAAAGTTTAAGAACCACAAGACATTTCATGATCATGCTAAAAATTTCCTAAGTACTAATGCTTTGTGGGCTAAAATTAGCATAAAAATCAGGGTTTCATGTGTTAATAGGATTTTTGTGGGATCACATGACCCTATTGAGGTGAAATTTCCTAAACTAGTGCAATGTGGGATTGACTCAATACACCCTCTGGGTGTGATGTCATTGCATCACTTTGCAATGCATTCTGAAAAATGTGCAATCAGTCGATTGATGTGGGATTGTGCGTAGACTACACATACAGTGTAACAATGCAGTTACAAAGAATGGTTTTCTTGTCATCGAAAATCTCTAAGGAAAGATGAACAGAAAAAACATACGTGTTTTTCCCTTGAATGTTACGCCTTTATTTTGAGATGCTAATAATAAGCTGTTTAGTATACACACCTAAACTAATTAATAACCATATACAGGCCAGTACATCAGCAGCATTCGCTCTTTTTTAGCATTAAATTAACACAGTAAGCCAAAAGAAAAAAACTAAAAAATCAGTTATCGACTAAATTTTCCCAGTTACATGACTCAGGTAGGCAGAAAATAATGAGTGCCTAGCCGGGGTTAACGTCTTAAGAGCTAGTCCTATCTCATTAAAAACAACTGTTTCCCTCATCTCCTATAAAATGATTGCACCTTCAAGTGGATAATTGGACCACAGGCGCACACACACAAGCGCGCACACACATACACACACACACCACGCACACCAATGTCCTCTAAGTGCAGCTTAACTTATTCCTTAGAAAAACTCCACACTATTTACTGTGTAGTGTTACTTGGTAAAGCACAGTCACAGTACTCGATCGAGTGTTGATAAAACTTGAGAAACTTTAATGTAAAATAAATGAACCAAGGCTTTTCAATATGTTTCGGCCGTGATGGTATTAAATGAATGGGCGTATTGCAAATGCTAGAAGTGCCAGTACACTACTGCGCATCAAAATCAAATGTGTGTTTTGCTTTTCCTATGAGACAAATCAAGTTACAAGGGAGACTGAATAACGAGAGAAACTTATCCATCTGATTTTTTTAACGATACTCCAACTTTCTCCTTCGCGAAACTATTGATCATGATACAACAAAAAAAAGGCAATCCACTCTCAAATGGAAGGGAAAGTGAAGAAATAATAAAGTGATGAAAAAATGAATCCACACTAAGAAAATACATTACAAATCAATAACAACATAAAAATTGAACAAAACTGCCCATCTACACAAGGGCACTACCATCCGTGGTTAACTCTGCTAATGGATGCACAAGTGTAAAATATTGACATTTTTGTTTCAAACTCATGTGACAAAGCCATTGCTGAATATCCTCCCCTCTCCTTCTCCTTTATGGACACCCCTCTGCATCAGTTTCCTCATCAAACCGTCTTTTATTTTCCTTTCTATATGAATTAATGACAAGTTTGAAAATTGAAAAACATTTAAAATTATTTATTTTTTCACAAACCAGTATCTTAAGTCCAAGTACATGTAGTTCTATCAGAATTGATTCAGTCCATTCTCCTTATTTAAATTGATTATATTCACTTTACTCCTCAGATGCAATTTGTTTTGTTGTACTAGCTCTTGATTTACCGGCAGTTAACTGCTCTTTTGATTGGTGAGCCTGTTTGCGGTCGGTTTCCTACGAATTGATCTTTACCTTGAAATTCAACTTGTTGTATAAGCCCATCCATCCCATGGACCTCATTTCAGCAATTACTCTGTATCACTGAAAAAAAAGTCTCTCTGGGCTCTGTATATTTTTACTAACTTTTTAAATAATTATATTACACAATAGTGTTGGTGTGCCTTTAAATAAACTATTTGTTTAGGCGTGCGTTCGAGCCCTGTGAGATTCAGCTTTCTTGTCATTTCTTCCTGGACAAGAAATTAACCGCTTGGTTGTTCTCGATTTACCCATGCGATATTTGGGAAGCTGGTCCCTGCTGTGCGATGGTTTCTCAGATGTATGTTTGCTGATAAGGAAAGCGCTGATCCCGATCTGCTGCATCCCTTGAAATGATGCTAAATGGTTTGGTCTGTTTGGCCACGTGATCAGCAACCATTTGTGAAAGCGCTAGCGGCCATAGCATAAGTCGCTATATAAATCATCTGCTATATATATATATATTTTCACTAATAACTCTGTCATTTTCTGATTATTAAAAGAAAAACTGGCCCGAGCTACAATATTTGAGCCAGGCATTGCCATGTTATGCCCTCCTAATTTTGACACATTTGAAAGGTTTTGTCTTGGAAAAATGTCTTTCTCATTCCTCAAGGCACTGACATTTTTAACCTGCAGAAATATTGGTACCCTACCTACCATTCTGAAAGCATTTCCATGTTCCTTAATGCTGTGGATTTGCAAATGTGTGTGTGCAGAGATCAAAATCAGGGCCTTTATTTTTAGCCAAACTTTAAAGATCTATTTAACCCCAACCCCTATTAAAATTGGTCTATTACAGAACTCTACAGAACACCAAGAATGCACTTCTTAAATCTAACAAGCAAAAAACTTGGGCCTTTTTAGGGCTATGAAGCTTCTCAAGTTTTTGTTATAGCATGTTCAGTTTAACATGACACCTGACTTCATTTCTTGGTTAATGTATTCCAATCACACTGACAAAAGGGGTGTTTTAGTTCATAATGATGCTAGCACATAGCTAAGGTCACATCGAAGGTCAAATTTCTCTTTAAAAATCCCCTTTTGAAAATCCTTTAACAGCATAAATCTTCTACACACATGGTAGTGTTGAGCATGAAACAGTAAACCATCAAGTTTCAACAGCAGTCTATGGTTTTGTTGATTTAAAATTGATCTTAACCCTAATTTAGTGTGTGTGACTGTGCACAGGTGTATTACTGTCTTGTGTGTCGCCTACAAAAGAATTTTACATCAATACACAATGTTTGTATGCCCTTGTGTTTTGAATCAATCCCACAATCCATTGTAATGTCCCTAAACTGTACTCTACTAAACACACATGTCAGTACTTAAATAATAAAAGTGTTTTATAGAAAGAGGTAAACAATCACAAGGCATTTCATGATCCTGCCAAACAAAAAAATCCTTGATCCTGCAAAAAAAAATCCTTAAGTACTAGCACCTTCTGGGCTAAAATGAGTGTAAACGGCAAGGTTTTTATATTAAGAACAGGATTTTTGTGGGATCACATGACCTTAATGAAGTGAAATTTCCAAAACTGGTGCATTATGGGATGGACTCAAAACACCCGCTGTAAAGAGTAACAACAAAGTTAACAGAAAATAATTTCTTGTCCAATCCCTATCATTTCCAAACTACATAAAGCTTACTATGGCACAGTTATGATTTTCACAGAAGGTGAAACCCCATTTTTTTCTTGGAATCAATTCCCAGGACATAGCCTAATCCGCAAGGCAGTGCACAGCTCTGATTAAACCCAGCAGTTCTTGCACGGCACACTGCAAAAGACCTGTGTTTCTTTGACTCACTTGGCCTGTCTACGGAAAAGAGGACTGACCTCAGCCTTGCCTCAGCTCTTACACCTCACTAGCATTGAAAAACAAGAACATACTGGCCTGACATACGATCCACATTACCTGCTAAATATTCCAATAGCTTCTGTATACATGTGTCACCTTCATTATAATTCAGATGTGTCGGAAATCATTAACTAGTTCTGAAATTTGTGCTACTGAAAATTAAATAAAATACCCTGGGTAAACTAAAAATACAGGTGAGAGAAAAAGTGAAACAAAATTGTGTAAACAAAATGCAGGATGGCTCTGTTAACTCCCACACCAATTTTCCCTATCTTCTCCTGAATTTACCATTGTGTCCCCTGTTACCCTCCGAGCAAGGTAGCCTCCATGAATATTTCAACAAGTTGGCGAGATGTTGGTAAGCTATGAGGGAACATCCTCACATAAAGTAGCAGAAGATTTAACGTGCGGGGGACAAATCCAATAGGTAAGTATCCAAACATTGATTTTTGCCCATCAGTGGAAATGCCCTGCGACCTACTTCAGTTTCAGTACATTAAAGAGGAATGCCCTTTTTTTCTTTTTTAAATTTTTGACTACACTCTTCACCTAAAGCTTTTCTATGAAAGGCTGGATATCACCGGCTTATACTTCCTGTGGCCATTGTTAGGTAGCACACCGATATTGCGGATCACAATTTTCACGGCACATTTACAAGCTTCTATAAAATTGTATTTTGCACGACATAATAACATTAAATGGCCAGGAAACTCACACTTGCAAATTAGTCAAACACTGCTTTGAAGTGTTTTTACATCAGCTGCAAAGCTACTTTTTCCCCCTTTTGTAATTTTGAATCACAAATTTCCTGGTTGTGACAATAAGATCCTTTTCTGAGTCAATGTTATAACATTTTAGTAGCATTTTGTTTTGAAACTATAGATTTACTACTTCTGACAAAACCACCTGTAATGAAGCAATGTAATCCTTACTTAAAACAAATCCATTCTATTTTCAATCTTCACTGGTAGTATCATAAGACTGAACACACAGGGAAAGCACCTGATTTGAGTTGCCTTTTTTTTTTTTAAATAGGGAAGCTGTTTTATTTCCCCCTCCTCAGTTATCAAACCAAAGGAAGGTATTTTTAATCAGTTTTTGACAATACAAGACAAGATTTTATGGAGAAAAAATTTAATTACAATCTTGCAAAGAATTAATTTAATTGCCATTTACTTTCTGAAGTCCATGCATCACAAATTGAGAATCAGTTTTGGATACCTCCATTTTGTTGTTAATTTGTTATTTTTTTGGTGGGATTTGACCAAAGTAAGATTCTATATTTTTTTCCTCTCCCTTAAATTACCAAATAAAATAATATCAAAACAATCTGTCAATCTATTCCGGCACTCTTGATAAAAGCATGATGCAAGAGTGGTACTTAAAAAATCCCAGCTGACAGTTTACCAATACAAAGAAATCAGGCTTTCAGATTTCTGACAATATGCTAAATAGCACGAAAGGAGCAGTCAAACCAAACAATCAAACCTAAGATAAAATAATAAGATGTAGTCATCGGAACACGCATACTATATCTTGTGCTTTTTGACAACAACACAGTACTTGCAACGTTTTCATTCAAATTTACTATTTTACTTAGTACTGCTGAACAACTTGGAAATGCAAACAACATGTCACTCTAAAGCTTTTCTTGATACTGGTTAAAAAGCTCCTTTGTTATTATACTGCAATTCACGGTAAAGTACGTAACACTTGCAAGTAGGCCTACATCGATATAAAGGCTCGTTAGCATTGATAATACAGAAGCATGTACTTTGCTGTAAAAAAGTTCAGCGTTTAAGAAAATTGACAATTTCCAAGTAAGTATCTTCTTATCAATAGTTTAACATTAAAATAAATGTTATGTTTACAAAAAATAAAAAATAAACATGCTAAGAATGTCGGCTCAATGCCTTAAAGGGCATTTCATGATCCACTGTGAGCCTCATTCCCAGTACCACAAACAAGTTGAAATTATGTCCTCTGAACTGTTGGCCTAAATGTATGTCTACCAATACTGACAGATTTCGTCATTGTGCAAGAAAATGGCAAATCTTTACTTTCTGGCCAATGGTGGACCCTTGCTATACAAACATCTGCTCCTGACACAGAAGCGCATTGATCAGAATCAACTGAAATTTTGGGTAAAAGCTCTTATTGAGGATATGACAGCTGAGCCGTAAACAGAGGATACTAGGATAAAGAAATGCCCCTTTTAAGTTTAATATTACTTAAAGCGGTATCAAGCAGGAGGTATCATTAAGTCCTAAACTAATAAATTAACAAATGCGTTACAAAAACCAATGCACTTTTGCATGAAAGTCAAAAGTAGTAGTAAGTAGTAAATCCAATAAATTTTCAAATCCGGTTTTGTCACCGTGAACGGGGGTGACCGGATTCACCTCACAAACGACAATGATAATTGTAAATGCCTTTCAATTAATATAAATACTACATATTCTTCCTAAAGAGTGCCCATCCATAATATTTTAGACATATGTTTCTGAATTAACAATTCATATTTCAGTGCAATATATCTAGGCAAACACCTAGTGGTCAATTGACTAATGTGCAACAATTGTTTATCAGCAATGTTATTTGGTATTTTTAAAGCAACAATTATGTGTTAATTTTTTTAAAGAGTGCACCCAATTTTCAAAAAAAATTTTTAGAATTTTGCACATTTGCATTGGTAATTTGGCTGTTTTAATTGGTTCGTAAAATATACCTTTGAATAGTAAACTTCTTTTCGAGTCGCAAAAGAATGTTTTAATTGGAATCATTAATATGGCGTCCCCAATAGTAATTCAACTGCTGCTGCCCTCCTAATATGAAATAGCAGGCAAATAGCACCATGTATGTGTTTATGTTCATCCGTCGGTTCACGCAAGTCAAGTTAGAGTTTATTTTCATGAGGTGGTGCTAATTCATAACACAGACAGAAATTTGGTATTTCCAGTGCTTTAAAACTAAAAGAGCCCTCTAGATGTGGAAAGAATCTGACTAAATTATAACCCAAAAAACTTAAAATGAAAAATAAAGTACACACTTCAATCTGTGAAAAAAAAAAAAAATCAGTGTTGTTATATTACTTAGCTATTCCAATTCAAGAAAATGGCAAGCAGCACTACCATCGGCACCTCACACACAAAACATGCATGGCCATGTGCACGAACATACACATACACATACGCACAAATGCACGCACACACACTACTCAACTCATTCATCTAACTTCTATGCAAATATAATGAACAGTTACCGTTTGAACAAAAACAAAAAACTCAATTCTCAAATAAAATTTGTATTGAAGATATCAACTTCATTATGAATCAATCACGATTCAGGGACACCCTTTTTCTGCATGGGTGATTTCCATTATTGGGATGTCCAATTATGGTGTCCCATGTTATGTCTGACATACATATTTCTACCATGTCTTTGATGACCGTGCTGAGCTGGAATATTTCTTATTTTAGATAAATTTGGTAATGCATCAAATTTAATTAAGATTGAAAGTCAAAAATGTATAATTTTGTACTCACAAGCCATACACTGTAGTCTTGTGTTTCAAAACATAGTACACCAAAATTGGACTCGCTGATAAATACGAATCCCCCACCAAGAATTTCTAAGAATTCCTCATTGGATAATTTGAGTCAACAAAAATCACCTAAAAATGAAGGTAGCCTGAATCACTTACATGTTTAAAGCTATTATTTTTGGTATTCTGAAATGTTTTCACATGTCTGCCGTATCAATAGAATCTTTCACCTGTTAAAAAATCTGCGACACCTATATGTCTATTAGCTACATTTCGATATTTATCCATCAATATCTATGTATGTATCTAACATATAGATCACTCTGTGACACAATATCAACTATCATCAAACTTGATATAAACAAAATTCATATTGATCAGACCTCGTAGTACATAATCAAGGCTTAACATTGGTAAGAATATTATTTGTTCTCCAAGTGGTATAAATTAAGTTGGTATTTGTATGCAGATACAGGCAAACGAGGTTAAAGAATTGTATGCCGTAACTGTTTCAAGAAAATGGACACAAGCGTTAACTTGAGCTATATGTAACATACATAAATATATAAATAACATACATATATATTATAGGCCTATACACACACATATGTTTAATGTTTATTTATATACATATACATATACACACATCATAAAACATACACATTAACACACATCCATTCATTGCATAGTTCAGTATCAAATAAAACAAAAATACATACCTGTATTACAACACGAGATTGACTAATCCATAACTGTTTCAATACACACTGCACTGTTTATCATATGTGTGTTTCTATTACAACACATGAGCCGCGACACCTCGAACGGCATGCAACTTCCACGGGCAGGCGACAAGAGTGAGATGTAATTTGCGTGTGGGTAGTTCACTCGTTGCCGCGTTGATATGCACCCGAGTAATACTGGCCTTCTAAGCCAAGCCAACACAGAAAGAAGAAAAAAAAAATACACACACACACACACAGTGAAAGGATTCACTCGTGCATGTCATGCCTGCTATTGTACCGCGTGTTACCACTAACTACAAGTGATGCGTCGCGGGTAGTAGGTAAGGGATGGTGCTTTGGTTTGATTTGATGGGGCCATACGTGGTAGCAAAACAGCAGAAGTCACTAAAACACAATGGGCACAAATTGTCGTCCTAACACAAACGCAATCATTGACAACAATTCGGTCACATGGTGACTACCAACCACAAGTCATTTATTACACCAAAACAAATGCTAGGAATCCTGAATGTGGCGCACACCCAAAAGCTAACACCAGCTTAGGCTAACTTTTGTGTTAAAAGTGCTACCTTCAAAATGATCAATTACCAGTTAATATAATATTTACATGGCCACACTTACTACCCACAACTGATTATTGGTAAATATACTTATATACGGATGCCATATAGTAGTGTGCTAATCCTGCTGGCCATGTGGAACAGGAAGACCGTGAACTTACATGAGACTTCAACTTCCCCTACTATGCCCTATCGTACTAGCACACAAACTCACACACACAAACTCACACACATTAAGAATCTAGACAAGTCACAAAATACTAAAAGATTATATCACACATTTGTCAAGTTGTGGAGTAGACAAACCTTAGTAAAAATCCTCACTGAATTGTTGAAACAAAGACAGCAGTAAGCAATATCCTAGATTTGTCCTGAACTCTTATCTATTCCCCATACGTATCCATAATACAGCAAGTTAAGTGTTCACTACAGTGACTATAGTTGACTAGGTCTGATGTATGGCGTATGCTTGATTACTACCTACGAGTACAGTGTAGTAGTAGTAGTGCAGCAAAGCCCACTTGCTTGTGAACACAGCAAATGTCCCAGGAGGGGAGAGAAGTCAAGGGTCATGCTGCTGAGTTAACTGAGCCCAACAAGGTTGGGGGCAGTCTACAGGGTTGCAGAGTGATTTTAAGAAATCTTTTTCTCGTCATTTCTCAGGCAGCTAAGTCCCAGGCAAAGTCATGAATGCTTTCTGTACAGTAATAAATAGCTTTGCGCGAATACTCAAATGTCGATTATATAGTAAATTTACACAGTATATTATTAGCCCCTCGCAAGTGATAAAGTATTCATAAATTTGACTTGTACTAATGCCCTTAGGCCTTTTCCAATTAAGGTTACGATCTAAATTTACATGTATGCACACGTACACACAAACATACACACACATGAAAGAACATGACAACACTGATCAACCCATATACACTAATTAATGATATTAAAAACAAACCAAAGAAAATACAATGCAACCACATACTTCTAAGCACTTAACTTCTAAAAGTTTTACTCAAATCCTTAGAAAAAACAGGGATAGCAGAATCTTAAAAAAACATTGAGGTAGCTTTCCAATTTAAGCTTAGGTAAAATTACAGATTTACCTGATCTCATCAAGAATCAATAAACTGTTGAATTTTTATAAAACAAAACAGCTCAATGAGGGTGGAAATGGCATCCTTTCCTCCTCATCAATGACTGAATTTCCCCCATTTATCCAATGAAAGCACCAGGAACTAAAAAGAGATTATTTCAAAATAGCAACTCACCGGTAAAAATAATTACGAACGCAATGGATCCCCAGTAGTACTAAACCAATCTTTGTCAGACACAAGTCTATTGTTGAACTTGCCCACCTATTTCTGATATATTTTTTTCCCTTCTCCTTTTAATCTTCACTAAATATGTCCACAGCTTAAATATCCTCACTGGAAGTGACAAACGATGGCCGATAATACCCATGCGTGGTCTGCGATTGGGGGAATAGAGCTCTCCGCGCGCGCATAATGCACAGAATTATTCACACCCGATTGGTTAATACCATTCAAAGTACAGAGCAAATATCAAGAAAAGTACACCACGTCGGTGGGGTGTAATGGCAGTGTCATATTTTTTGTGAGAAACCATGAGTAATTGTTAAGGTATCCTCGATCATGCAATCTAAGAGCATGGGAACACGGTGAATGGAAGTCTAATTACTGGACAACTGATCCACACTGGTGCTTCCCTCTCTGTGGGACAACAAAAATGAGGTGTCACTTTCTGCAAAATGGAAAGACTTCTTTACAAAAGGCATGGTAATTAGTATCAAGGCTTACAGCTTTAGAAAGATATTATTTTTCACTCACTTCTCTAAAAGATCACAATTTATTACTTTTGTTGATCTGCAGAGGTATCACTGTCTAACTTGTTTCAGTTAATGTCTGCATCACACTCCAAATTTATAGCATATTTTTAAGGAAGGAAAATAAAAACACACCAAGGTTTGACTGGAATCCTGGGATGATAATTGTGCTGGACTGCTTGCTCTCAGTGTAAATATGCTGCTCATCTCACTTTCCATTCACAGGTTGTACAAAATTGTGATGAAACTGGTCTAACACTGCTGCTTGTTAAACATTACTACTTTTATTTATAGACTATTGTTATTTAACATCTTTGACTTAAAAATGAAGAAATCAAAAGACCTTTCCAAAGGAAGAAACAAGAAAATATTGAGAAGTAGGGCACTTAAAAAAAATGTCTACCAATTTAGATGGTGGAGTAAAGAAAGTGTTGCCTCTCTCTAATTACACTCAAATGACTCCACAAAGGTCTCTTTCTCCCAACTTAAAAAAGTGGGTTGCACTGCCGTGCGAACGCCACAGGGGCTGTTTACTGTTTAGGTTAGAGCTCAGGTGGAGTTGGTCCAAACGTTATTTGGTAACCATTAGGAGAGCAAGCGCTCAAGCTTGAAACACTCACTTTCATATACTTCAGACCATGCTGATTAGTTGATACTCTGGCTCATTAGCAAACTAGTTGTGCTTCTCTGCGAATATTTGTAGGCAATTAACAAATCGTGAGTGCATCGGTGATGTCGGAGGCCCGCCGTTAAGTGTCACAGCACACTTAACTAAATTTCTTCTACAGGTCACTGACGTGCGCACTTGAATTGTTTCAGTTAAGGCAAAAGAAAAGAAACAAAGTTTGTCTCTGAATATAAGCTTGTGAGGAACAAAGTTCTGTTGTGTGAAGCTTTGTTCTTTGCACCTGGATTACATTTTCAAATAATCTGACCCTCCTGTACTCCATTCCACTACCTCTGTGCAGTGATATCAGCGTAAGGTTTTGTGGTTGAACTGGTAAGCCACACGCTCTGACTTAAGTGATGGCGTTTTTACATATGCACATCAAGATGGCATATCGTAAAGTGTAAAAGCTAGATAAAGTTTATGGCATCACTGCACACTGCTTGGTAGAAAAATGAAATATAGGGAGAAAGGGAGAAGAATGTATGATCTGCTTCATCAAATACTTGCTTTTTGCTCTTTTAATGAAATTAGCTGTCCTTTTGGAGGGCTATGCATTATATGTGAATGCACTCACCTACCACACACACCAGTTCCACTGGTGACTAAAAGACATCAAAATTTCCTATGAAATGTCTTTAAGAAAACATCATTATGTTTTCTCTTGATTAACTCAGCTTTTCTACATAAACTCAATTTTTTTAGATTAGCTCCCAAGTTCTAGATAAAGTCAGCTTTTTGTTTATCTAGTCAATCTATAAGCAAAGGTTTTGAAAAACTATAATTTTCAGTTTATCAAAGAAGATAGAAAAAAAGGAAAATAGTTAATCAAGAGAAAAACTGCAGTGTTTATATATAGTAAAACTAAGTTTTTCCTCTTGATAAAAGTTTTTCTAGACAAACATTTTCCTCTAAAGAAAAACAGTTTTTCTAATTGACTGGTTTTGATAAACAATATTTTCTCTTGATAAACAAAATTTACTTTGATAAGTTTTTCTCTGATAAACTATGTTTATCTCCTGCGGGGGCCACTTGTATTCAAAGGTGGATATGATGCGTAAAATGGACTTATAAAATCACCCCAAACAAATATTTCCACTGACTAAAAGCATACTTTTTGTTTTTGTTTCTGCTAAACTAAACAAGTAAGCAATGCATTGTGTCGTCAATACCCTTTATTATATTGCTTTATTTACTGATCTCTGCTTAATGTGAGTATTACATACCCTAAACACGTACATCACTATTTCAGGGTTAAGAAACATCATACTTTTTCAATATTTTGCTGTTTTTGACAAACTAATGTACATGTGTACATCGCCTGTTGAAGGACCCTTTTTACATGTTTTTGTGCACGCATCATATCCATATTTGAATACAAGTGGCCCCGGGTTTATCTAGATAAACATAGTTTTTCCTCTTGATAAACTAGGTTTATTCCTTTGATAAACTAAGTTTATCAAATGAGAAAAACTATGTTTACAAGAAAAAACTATGTTTAACTAGATAAACATAGTTTATAGGGGGTTTTGTTTCAACCAGCTTGCCATACACATTTTTGCTCATAACATCCACACCAAACATTTCTAACCCAAAGATTCTAAGGGTAAATGAAAAAATAGTAACTTTCTTCAAACACCAAATTTTTGACTACTTCCTGTAAAATATGGGGTAGTGGGGACAAGGCTATTAGCAATCAGGCCATGGACCTCTAACAATTTCCACCTAATGCCAAAACACACTGTCACATTCGTGAACTACAATCTTGTTCATTATTGTTGGAACACTTTGTGCAGATTTGGTTCCCGCCCCCTCATTTCAATGTTGCATGAGCACAACACACTTGGGCAATCTCGCTCCATATTATTTTCAACATTGACTTGGGTGGGGACGGGGATGGGGAGGGGGAAAGAAAGTTATAGTTACAATGCGTTTCAAGCCTATATCTCTTGCATAGGTGCCAATATCAACAAGTGTTCCAAGGACTTATGAACAAGATTGTAGGTTATAAGTCTGCAAACTTGAAGATAGAAAATGGAAAACTAATACAATGGTTCTCACCTTTTCTGCAATGCACTCATAGCAGTTACGAGATGCTCTAATTCTCCCTAATCAATCCAATGAAAACTGAAACAAGGCTCGATTACTGATAGACTGGGAGGAGTCTTTTTTTCAATGATGCAATGTTTTATATTAAAACACAAAACAAGTGAATGAAACTACCTTGTTCAGCGGGAAATGCACACTTGCCTTTACGCCATTTCCGTGAACACCCACCCAAAAAGCCTTCCACCATATATGGTCATTTTGATCTTATAAAATAATTAAAAGCAGTTTATTAAAGAATTGCCTGTTCTAACTTGTGCAAAACATGGGGAAGTTCAAAACTAGACCATTATACACATTAGCCAAATCGCTTATTTTCATGCACAATAGCAAAATTGCTTAGGGTGGTTTTTACACACACCCTTATTTTTGTAAAAAGAAAGATTAAAATTGCTTAATTCAACAAAGCAAAATAGCTTGTTTTGATTAATCAATTCAGTAGTGTACACACACTTTACTTTAAAAACTAAACAAAGTTACACACCTTGGGGGAGAAGTAGAGAACCGTCTTGTGGTCTCCCCTGTTAAACTGCGAAGCGAAGCAAAGTTAAAACTGCGAAGCGAAGCAGCGAACCAATCTCTACAACTCCAAACACTGTTTTCCTTTAACATCATTTCTTAAGTATACCCATATCATGACTAGACCTCAGCGCAGGCCTTTTCTAAGGTCTGCCTTGACTATAGCGTCATTGAATGTGGAGGGTTTTTCCAGTGCAAAAAGTACCATCATTGCTGATTTGTGTAACAATCTCCATTGCGATGTCCTATGTCTGCAGGAAACCCACAGAGGAATCAATAACCACCGCCCAACCATACCGGGAATTTTTTTTTTTTTTTTTTTTTTTACACACACCCTTATTTTTGTAAAAAGAAAGATTAAAATTGCTTAATTCAACAAAGCAAAATAGCTTGTTTTGATTAATCAATTCAGTAGTGTACACACACTTTACTTTAAAAACTAAACAAAGTTACACACCTTGTGGCTGTATTTCTACTCAAAATGTATTTTAATCATCCTAGCTAGCAATCAATAAGCACATCACTGTCACGCCTATCATTAGTTTGCAGGTAATGTGTGCATATGCAATCCTATATGAAGTACAGTTTGAACACGCCCTTTATTGAAGTGATTTTATTGTGACATAGGGTCCTGCATACCCTAAATTCCATCCTTCTACTAGACCTACCACTGGTTCACCAACTCTTTTTCATGAAGTATTCATTACTATTTTGCATTCAAAGATGAAAATTATCCATCAATCACAACCCTAAAAACCTATCCAA
This sequence comes from Ophioderma brevispina, assembly GCA_023653785.1. Lineage (NCBI taxonomy): Eukaryota > Metazoa > Echinodermata > Ophiuroidea > Amphilepidida > Ophiodermatidae > Ophioderma > Ophioderma brevispina. The sequence continues at coordinate 88,937 of JAMKCH010006945.1, forward strand.
CTAGAACTTGAAGATCAAAACCTTGAAACCAAACTTTACACATTTTTAATTCCATGAATTCAAGATAATTCCATGCAACTAACATTGATTCCCTGAATCACACATTTGCCTAGTGGTGGAATACTACTGCCTAAACTAGGGGTTCTTATCTGGTGGCCCTTGGGCCAAATCCGGCCTGCTAACTGTTGATGTTTGGCCTACGAACAAGCCTAAAACATACAGAAAGGGTAAAACAACAAGTTATATCCACCCCCCCCCCACATCATGTGTCTTTGTTAAGTGCTTTTTGGCCTGTGGGCAAATACCCTGGCCTAATCCTATAGGGCACACCATTTACGCTCCCATAGAATCTGTACTGCTGTCACACAGCGCCACCTATTCCGTTTCCGCATCGCTAATTGGCCGGCTATTCTTAGACATGCACTACGTCTTTTGACTCCCTAGCAGCAATGCGCTGTGTTAAAGGCTCTGCGATTAGCTTGAACAAGGAATGAAAAAACGGTTTCGCGGTACCTTGGATATCGCGAAATCAACAAATCAGGTGGTCGATCTGATGTTAGAAATGGGTTCCTGACAAAAAAGACCAATTAGCTCACTAGTTTTTGTAAGCCTGGCGTGTGGTATGACTTGATAGCAGCAATCGAGAATTGAGCCCGCTGAAAAGGTAAGAAAATTGCTTGTATGGATCGTATTTTTCACGTTTTTTCGTCTTTTTCCAAAAAATAAACCTTTTTTATAAACTAGTCAGCTAACCAGACAATTTAGTTAGGAATATTTTGGTGCGTAAATCATTACGATAGGCCAAGTATTTTGCGCAATCTCCAGTGTACCGCAATGTACAAAAATTCCAAATCAACACTATCTGACAGAGTTTCCCACCCTCAGCCTACGGCGGTCCGGAAAGTAAGTAGTCTGCGTCACAGACTGCAAAAGATATTATCTAAATTAGTACTGCGCGAGAGATTAACGTTATCAGTCCGTCATAGCGAATGCATGCAAATGAAACTAAATCTCAAATATCTCCGGAATACGAAGGGGTTCTATGGAGATTTTTGCATCAGAGGGTCCGTTACTATGTTTTGTTTTCAATAGGCCTATGTATCGTAATTGGGTCTGAACCTATAGAACCTAGCGATAAAATTGAACGTTTGTGTCAGGTACTTCGGTGCTCGCAAACACGGAAAAGTGAACACGCAATCGCTAGGGCCGCATCCCTTTTCCAACAATGCCTTTCGGTATTATTTCAGTCTTGAGAATTTTGAAACGCTGGTTTCAATTTACGCTTTCAATTTTAGAAACAGGATATACGTACTTACCGGACCGCCGTACGCTCAGCCGATAAAGACGTGATTGATAAACTCCCTAGGGCAGTGAAGATTTGGCAAGGTTTGCCAAGATTCAACAATGGGCGGCGCTGTGTGTCAAGACGACACGTAAATGGTGTGAGGGAGACTAATCTTGGGATTTGGGGATTTAGTGAAAATTTTAAGGGTCAATTTTGCTGGAATGAGGCCAAAAAAGTAAGCACTTACAATATTTTGTCTAGAATGCTGCAAATCTGAAAATGCTGCATAATTTTTGACAGAGAAAATATTGATATTTATTGGAACTAAATGCAAACAAAAGAAAAGAAAAGAAGTTTTGCTATGGCAAGATAGTTTCAAAACTTTTTCAATTATTATCAAATCTAATCATCTAATCACCGTGGAAAACAAGTTTGGGTGGAGACACTTCCCAAGACGTCTCTTCATTCAGGCCTATAAGCAAGTCAACTTTCAAGAGAGCAGAATTTTACAAATTGTCATTGTAAGACAATAAAATAAATGTAAACAGAGACACACAAACCCCCGCACAGGCAAACTCTTAATTAAAACCCCGCTGATTTTCTTCTTAACTGCTACTAGTGCTCGGGGCCAGTCAACCATAAAGCCCATCAGTTTAACAATATGCCCGAAATCAATGCAACTCGTAACAAGCAGGCAATACCACTTATATTGATTTCGCAAGTGTTCAAGCCGTGTAATTACATCAAAAATCACTTGTCAACACCGATGACATTGAACACAGAAAAATCTGTTTTGCGTTTAATTGTATCAGTAATCCGTCACAAATGTTTGCAAAGGTAATGTGTTATTAAATTTCTGTGGCTCAATACTGACTCCACTATTGGTTATTGGATGGAAACTGTAAGAGCAGAATGTTCTGGTGACTTTATTTGTTTAAAGTGTATTATGCTTTTTAGCACAGCTTGGACCAATGCGAATAGAGTTGTTTCCTTAAGGGTAACCTTTAACCCAAGGGCACTCCCTACCCACCACCCCCACAAGACTTCCCATCATATTGTTCATCCTAATGTTGTGTGACAAGTTATGATAATCAGCTATGCAAAATGCAGAAATTCTTTTTTTATTGTTTTTGGCCCACTTTTTGGCAGCTTCTCGTTTTTTCTTACAACTAAAAGTCAAAATTTGGGCTCTTTGCATAGGGTTATGGGACAAAGGTGACTCTGTGACACAATCCTTTTATTTTTCTTGGCCTAAATGTAGATTTCAAACTTTATTTTGTGTAGTTATTTTGATGGTCAAGTTGCAGCAAACTTTAACCAAAGTTGTACAACAAATGCATATGACCTCACTTTGTTTTCTCCATGTTTGCCTGATACACAAGATTATTTTCACTGAGTTCCAGCTGAATCAGACAAGTTTTGAAAATAATAATATGCTAATGAGTTTGTTATCATAATGATGAATATGTAAAAGTAGATATCAATATGTTCTATTATTGTACCAAGAATGAAATTGATTGGTCAATACATATAAGAGGGGAAAAGTACAAGGTTAGTTTTACCGCACATGAACTCAAACACAAGAGACACACACACAAATCTCTAAATAATTTCTTTTCAAAAACAAAAATAAAAGTCAATGTCAATCTCTTTGTTCATGTCCATGGATAAAAAAAAAACAACAAAAAAACAACCAACAAACAAAAACTTCTCATCTCAAAAAAATATTATCATTGTCACCAATTATTCAGACAGTGAACTCTGGGTTAAGTTTTACTTCACCCTTCCCAAGTTTCAACAGAGTAGCAATTTTCAATTTCAGGGAGTTTTCCAGGTCTTTAACCATGTTTTCACTCTTACTTGAGGTGATTTTAGGCTGCATTGATCACTCAATCAGTTTAAAAAAAAAAACAATTCACAGAAAATACTGTCAAACAATTTAGATGTTTACAATTTTTAGTGACAATTCCTGCTTTTATGCTTACATCATTGCCAACGTACCTTCTCTATATAGAATAAAGCATATGATACAAAGTAAATGTAATTATGTTTGTGTGTGTGTGTGTGTAGATCCACTTATGAAAACCTTTTAAACAAAATTACATTTATTTTTAAATTAATCTACGTCCAAATGTCTGTTTTGTGCTGGAACTAAATTTTCACAAAATTGATTATTGCCATTCTGATTTGAATCAATAATGATACCAGTTAATCATCATTATGCTTACCTCCTCTGTGAAAAAAAATAAATTTAACCTTTTCATTCTAAAAATCAATTTCTAGGGGAAACATTTTAATTAATGTTTTTATGAAATGCATAAAAAACATGATTATAGCAGTATTACAGTGCTACCTCAGGTATGTTTATGTCAGTCAGTTCTACTTTGTTCCAAAAAAACACTCACCCCAGCTGGGTGCACCCTCTTAAAACAACTGACACAGCTAGTTGGGCCTATGCAACTTGTCTCATATTTTTTTGAAAATTTTTAAGCTGGGAGAGACTTTTCTAACAACAACTTCAAGTAGGTCATGCAAAAACTCTCACAACTTCACTACTCTAAAAATCAGAAAAATCCATGAAAACAATCTTGCTATACAAGCCTACATCATTCATTGACTTGCATGTTATATAGAGAGCTCTCTGGCTCTATTGCCTTACTCCACAGAGAGCTGTGTAAAACTACATTTTTCAGAAAATTCCAGTTTGTCCACAATTATGTTTTGTAAAAATTTGCACTGGATATAGCAAGCATACTAAAAAATCCAAATCTGGTGTCAGAACTATGTCACTCTTGAGCGTACCGTTTTATTTTATCACAATAAATGTGACTTTCAAACAGCTGTGCTAAGAAGCGATGTTAGTATTATGTTAGTAATAATATAGTTTGAAAAAAAAAACACACATAGACTCACAAAAGTAAGCCTCTCTTTAAATTTTGTCGCTTTTGGCGGGAATAAAGTAAATATACAAACAGCTGATGATATCGACAATTAAAGTTACTTTAGCCAAGCCGAGCCAAGCCAAAGCCAAAGCTAAGGACCCTGAACTTCATCCCTTCACATACTCCTCATCTGGATTGAGTTTCAAAGTCACAAATAGCCTGTGGGATTCTTGCTTGTCCGATCCTGCCGAGAAATTAATCAAGTCCCTTACGGATTCACCGATTTTCAAGTTGACTACACTATAGACAGAAATCCATTGGCCTTGCGGGCTACTTATCCACAGCTCTGAGTCTCTTTCTTCTCTCCCTCAAAATGACATGGAGACATACTCACAATCTTTGTATATAAATAAAAAAAAAAGTGTCCTCTCCTCGTCTCTGTGAATGTACGCATACTTGAGTCCTGTGGTAATGTGGCTTTATAGCCATCACACAAACAGATATCCAATTGAAAATTTCATGTCAATTGACAAAAATATTGATGGATTGAGGGAGTTTATGTACATTGATGGATGATATTAAAGCAGGATGATTTCTACAATATATGTGATCACAGATTGCTACTGATTTGGACAGGTCCAAGTTGAACAATAACCAGTCGGTCCATTCATCCAGAATCTTATTGCTTTGTAATTATAGTAGATTATGCAAGTTTAATCTTGTTTACATGTTCATTAGGTGTCATATTGTCATAACGGTAGTCATCGCATCCCGCTGGGTTAGATTTATAGGTTCTTCTTGAGCTGTCTTTGTTGATTTCGGACAAAGGCATTTAATTTAAACTTAAAACTATGTTGCTAAGGCAACAATTAATTAACAATGCAACTGAATTGATTGACTTGCAGGTTCTTTTCTGAGCTGTATTTTTGTTGGTGTTAGACAAAGGGATTAATTTCAACTCTGTTGATTTGGGAACAATTAATTAACAATGCAACTGTCTTGACTCTTGATTGTTGGAAGTAACATGCTTTACAAGAATTTTACAAGCACATAGGACACCTGGTATGACTGCACTTGATTGGGATAGAAGTGGAGAAATTAAAGACTTCAGGTTCAATTTCTTGAAGAGTTTTGTCTTTTAAAGTTCTGAGTTTACTGTTCTGGTTTTATTGTGCCCTCGTTGGGTAATGCAAGGTTCCTTATTCTGCACATTCTCCCTCTCAACGAAATCAACAAATTTCCAAGGCTGAATGCCTGAATGTGCCTGGCAAAATGACCCGACCAAAACACAAATGAATAAAACATGGCATCCAACTATCTTCAGATCAACACTATTTTCCTGTTGAGAAAAATCTTTAGCACCGAGGTCAAACCGCGACCTGAATTACAGCGTGCGTACTAAGTAGACAAGCAGACTGACTGCGATGCACGTTGCATCGAAGGAGGAGGTGGAGAGGAGGAGGAGAAGCAACAAAGATGTAGGGTGGGTTAGTGCATAACAAGAGTTGCTAGTCATGGTACTTTATGCAGCATGCTCCCCATTCTGTGCATGCAGCAAGCGGATGCAGTATTTACCAACATGGTATGGCACTTGACTTTAGCACATTGTAGGGTACTTCAGTTGGGTACTGGGCAAACCGCTGAGTGCTGAATTCCTAATCACGATCTATAAGGTCCGCAAAACGCAACCATCGTTTTGGCATGCTGCTCATGACGCCAGGTGGCGATGATGAATGAGCCTCACACATTTTGATAGTGCAAAGCACAAAGTGTGATGCGCCAAGTGGAACCACAGACCTACTTGTGGATGCTACGTGGGGGAAGCTCCATTCAGATTGGCCCGCATCAGATAGTGGACAGAACAGTGATTGATACAGCAATCCACATTTCTCACAATATGTCTTCAAAGTACCAATAATGCCCATATGTATATTAATGTTATAAAACCATGTTTTCGGCAATTACTTTCACTGTTTATAAATCCCAGGATTTCTTATCAATAAGAACAAAACTCATGCAAAAGCTTGTAATCAAATGCTCACTTACCATTCGAGTGCTGTCAGTCAATTCACTCTTTCACTGATATTTCTCCCCTTTAAAGCGGTTCTGTTCTAATGCCTTGCCTAATTGACATTTCTTGCAGGTAAGTCAGTCAATTGCGCTTGAATACAATTCATACAATAGAGTCTAAGCTGCACATCCCAAAGTGGCTATGGCTCCAGGTTAGTTCTTTGCACTATCACTGACAAATCATAAATATAATGAGAAATGTTGTCTAAAAGTCTTAATGCAGCTACAATGGTTTTGTGTATTCTGTGAACTGTCCATAGACTAGGAGTGTGCACAGAGCACTTGCTGATGTGTACCTACTCTTGAACAAATCTTTGGTTATAAAAAATGAAGAAAAGATTGAAAAAAAAATAAATAGGTGCCTCGGACCGCTTGGTCGGACTGCCGTCGCGGTTAGGAATGATAGGCCTAAATGCCTTGACCTTGATATGTGACCTTTGACCTCATCAACAAATGAGGGATTCCCATGTTGCCAACCGATGATGCAAGTTTGGTTCCATTGACTTCGACTTTTCAATGGGGTCAATTTACATTGTCAGGCCCATTTTACAACTTGAAATCACAGGGCGCTTTGACCTGGATGTGGAACCTTTGACCTCATAAACAAATGAGGGATCCCATGTTGAAACCATGATTAAAGTTTGGTTCCAATTGAACTTCAACTTTTCATATGAGGTAAATTTGACATTTTTGCCCTATTTTACAACTTGACACTCACATGACCTTTGGACCTGTGGCAGGACCTTTGACATCCCCTAATCAACAATGAGGGATCCCATGTTGCCCTTATGATTTAAAGTTGGTTTCAATTGAACTTCAACTTTTAATATGAGGGCAATTTTAAATTTTCCAGCCTTATTTACAAATTGACCTCACATGACCTTTGACATGCGGCATGTGACATTTGACTCATCAACAAAGGAGGGATCCTATGTTGCAACTATGATTCAAAGTTGGGTAAAATTGAAACTCAACTTTTCATATGAGTCATTTTACATTTTCAGCCTATTTTACAAACATTGACCTCACATGACTGTGACCTTGATGTGCCCTTGACCTCATAAACAATGTGTGGGGATGCCATGTTGCACCTGTGACCCAAGTTTGGTTTAAATCATCAAAGTATGTGGATATTATATGAAAAGTCTAACCCTTTTTCACGAAAGACATCACAGACATGCAAAACAACAGAACAACTAATGGACAAGTGATCCCTATTGTGTTTACTGCCTTAAGAGGGCGACACAAAAATGATAGGTTGTTCCAGTAATTTTGGAAAGAAATAAGAAAAAACTTGAAAAATAAGATGTCAGTAATTCTAGAGGGCTGCCATTTCGCCACAAGCACCTGGGAAGGGGTCCTTCCCCAAAAACTCTCATAAAAATTTGCACGCATATATGTGTAGTGTAAGATATGTTCGGTTTCAAGCGCATTGGGGTCGCTTTATAGACGGAATGCGCTATATAAGCATGAGTTATATTATTATTATTAGTCATGCCCTGTGAGTGGACCAATTGGCCCAAGCACTGGTAACTGGTAGGGGAGTTCTCTTAGTTAGGGACGTACACATGAATTAGTATACACGTACCCACGAGTTTGGGGAACGGAAGTGCTGACCCTGGTGATGACAAGAACATGTCAATGTTGGTAAAACTTTTTTTGCATGAACACTGAATGTGACCCTTTCAGGTGATTTCAAAGACCTTAGGGGGATTGATTCTTGTAAAATTAAAATAAAAAAGCCTCCCATTTGTCTGATGCAGCTGAAAGCTGGTGGTAATATCCAATTTTTGGTGAAAACAGCCATATTTGACACTCATTTGCTAAAAAATTTTAACAAACGCACTCCCTCCTCTCTTTCAGAGCAGGGGCGCGCCAGGGGGTGGCAAGGGGGCACCCCCCCCCCCCCCCCCGACGATTTTCAAAATTCATGAAAAAACAGGGGTTTTAAGCAAAAATTAAAAAAAAAAAAAATAGTGGGGTTTTTTTTACTATATGAGAATAATGGGTAATGTTTTCCCATCCTATGATTTTCGCCCTCCTATGATTTTACCATGGCCGCCCACGCCCCTGTTTCAGAGGCTACTCCTACAAGAAACTAAAAATTAATTTTAAGGGGCCTAAGGTTGCAGAGATATGGTCATTTGCATGTCGCTTAGAAAAATTGACATGCAAAGGACGGTGTGAACCGTAAAATTGCATATCTCCAATACAATATTAGAAACAAACAACTCATTTAGCTGATCCAGATCAACTTGAAAAAAACTATCATGGCAAAAAGGTCTTGAATGTTGCAAAATTATAACTTTGCAGCTCAAGGAAAAATCTTCTCTCTTTTCATCACCACCTGCCCTTCATGATGGAAGCATTATATGTGGGAAGAGTAAGAGTAACCCACTATGTCTTAAATAGATTTTAAAATTTAAATAATACTTTAAGAGTTGTGGTTGTAGTCAACTGCCTTTCACATTCGATGACATACCTTCACAGTAATGGACCTACTTTCATAAGGCAGGGAGGGGGCTTATAGAAAACTGTTCTAGACATTGCTTTTTGTTTCTGGAGAGATAGCAGTTTTTGCTCTCGTAACACGTATATACACAAGGTGAAGCAATTGTGTCACAAAAAATAATATACACGTTGTAGTGCTGGGATGTGAACACATGTTCAAAGTGTACACGAACGGAAAGGACCACGGCATGTTTAGAAATTCACGCCATTTACACAATCGAGCAAACAAAAAATGCCTAACTTATTTTTCAGTGTTAATTTCAATACTGAAGACAAATTTTCACCATTATAGAGTTTGAGGAGTCCAAGTGTGGGAAAATATCGGATCCAAACCATGATAATGATAAAATTGGATGATTTAGGCCCAATATTAATTGGTCTCGCTATGAGTTTTAAAATATTGGGCTCGACTGGTCTCGCCCAATAGTTTGCCACTCATAGTCGACCAATTAATTTGGGCTTAATGATCCAATTTTATAATATTTTTAGAACTATATCTATACTTACTACAACCCTTTATAAACCAAGGTAAACTGCAAAGTGGGCATTAGGATGATCCTATTTCCATAAGCACCCTTTTGGGTGGTTAACTCGTCAATTGTTTTCAGGACTGCGCAGTTCACATCTTTCATATACCAAAATACACTGTTTGTAATAGCGCTTATAGGTAGCGTCAAAAAAGTCGCGGGGTTGAACTAAGTTTTCGTCGTCTGCACAGACGACAGGTCAGGTCACAGTGCGATAGGTAAACCAGAGTAAACAAACATGGCGCCCAGTGCTGACTGCTCACGTTTTGCTATGATAAATTGCCGCCGAACTTGAAGAACTTATTAACAACAAGGATATAGTAAACACAAGAAGAAGCACTGAAACTAGCATCAACATTTTTAGGTCATATTTAGAAGCGAAGCAACTACCAACGGACTTTGAAAATTGGCGGATAAGTCTAGGCTTGCCGATGTAATGAAACAAATCTATGTGGAGGTTAGACGCGAGGATGGTATAAGCTGTACAAAACTGGATCGTTAAAAAACAATCAGAAACGGCTTGAATCGAAACACTGAAGAACGCAGGGCAAGCGATTGATTTGCGTACAGAGGCGATTTTCTCCGAGGCTAATCTGGCATTTTCGGCTGCTCAAGCAAATCTGAAGAGACAAGGATTGGACAAAACACATACTCACCAATAGATGAGAATGATGTAGAAAAGCTGTACAAATCAGGAGCCGTCCGATGTGAATTACACGACGCAGGACTACAAAATAAGGTGTGGTTCGAACTGATGTTGTCTATATGCAGAAGAGGGGGCGGGGAAATCTTCGCCAGCTTGAGAGAGATCATTTTGCAGTTGCGGAAGATTCCAATGGAAGGAAAATATGTTCTACCAAGCTCGCGACTAGATGACCAAAGAAAATGGAGAGCTGACAACATGAAATTCGTGGGATGGAGGTTGGTAGGTGTATGAGACCAAAGTAGAAGGGTGTCCAGTAGCAGCCTTTGAGAATAATACCTGTTCAAAGCTGAATCCGGATGCACTGCCCGGTTCCAAACACCAGTGCCAAAGCTACAACATCGAGGTGACAAGCCATGGTATAAGAAGTTGTCCAGTAGGGGAACGCCAACTTGGCACATTCATGGCGAGGCTCTCTGAAACTGCCGGGCTATCAAAGCGTTATACCAACCATAGCAGTCGATTCTACCGGTATCACGTTACTGATGAGTGTGGGTTTGCAGCTAGAGACATTTGCAGTGTGACCGGTCATAGGAAATGAATCAAGCCTCAGAACCTACGTCGGGAGACCGAATGATTCTAAAAAAACAGAGTTGTCTGATGCATTATCGTCAGCTGTTGGTCAGTCGGTAACGGAAGCTAGTCCTAGTCCACTGAGGCCTATTACTAGTATACAGTAGTTTCTGAAGCAGATGCCGCGAAGTTGCCTATAGCCCTATTCTTACAGACTCGCAGCTTCAAGAAGTTCTAGATGTGTGAATTCGGAGGAAGAAGCTAGAGGTACTGTAAAAGTGGAAATTTTCGCCGCACATTAATTTCGCGCTTTTCGCGCACTTCGGGGGGAGGCTAGCGCGAAATTAAAAACCCGCGAAATGTTTATTTGTGTGTAGGTCTATGTAGGATAGCGAAAAGAGCGAATTTAAAAAAACAGCAAAAAATGTTAAAAAATGCTGATGAAGCGCGAAAAATTACACGCGAGAAAATTATCACTTTACAGTAGCTGAAATGTCTACAAACCAAATAGGGTCTACTACGTCCTCAACTCTCACACACAGCTGTGAGTACGCACCCAACCCATGTCATTATGGTTGCAGCGTTACTATTAATTACAACTTCATGCCATCAATAACTGTGCTAATTAAGCATTTCATACAGTATTGAGTGTTACACTTTTAAAGTTTAAAACCATTTGCTATGGAAAATTGAAGATTAACAATGGTGATTGAACTTTGGTGTTTAACTTATGGATTTTGAGCCGTTTGAAGCCTATCATGGATTTTGAAGCGTTGGGAACTTTATGGATTTGACTAAAGTTATGGATTTCAATGAACTTTGGAGACTGTGATTTTGGAGTTACACTTGTCAGACTGCATTTGGAGCGACAAAATTAAGTGTAAGTAAATTTTGTTAAGTACAAGTAGATTCTGAAACATATAATGATAAAATTGGATGGATTTTTTTCGAACAATACACAATGATATTGATCTCGCTATGAGTTTTAAAAATATTGTGCTCGACGCTATGCGTCTCGCACAATATTTTTAAAAACTCATAGCTCGACCAATATCTTTGTGTATCATGCTCAATCCATCCAATTTTATATCAAAATCATCTGCTATCAGTAAATAATTAAGTTATAAATTCCAGTACTGGTGCTTTAAATGATGTCCGACTTTTATGGAAACATGGAAATCCTGTGTTTGTTGAGTTCTTGTCTGCCTTTGGCATATTAACAGGGTGCTGCAATTACAGAAGAGGGATCTACAAAAACTGTCAAATATGGCAGTGCATGCATCGTTTCCCTGGGTGCTTCGGATATTTTACTGATTAATCTGGATTAAAAACATTTGGTGTTATTTAAAAGAAAACATGTTACGCTTTCGGATAATATCATGACTGATTACAAAGTCGAGAAATTTGATTACAAATGATTTACGGTGCTAGAATTGCATTTTTGTGGAAGTGGCAGTCTTCTTTCCATGTTATCAACATGTACATGGATACACAAACAAAAATGCTGTTCGTGTACATGGATAGAAAATTCAAAGGTAACGCCCAGCTCTATACATGAATATTAAATTTCTATTTGAAATGTCAACATAATTGATGGTTCTAGCTTATATTTAACCAACATAAAAAAATATTTTGGTACAAGACACCCAATTTTTACAACTATACTGGGGGGAAAATGTCTAATTCATATCCTGAGTGATGGCCAAAAAAGTTGAGCAGACCTCAACCTGGCACTGTGATTTCACAATGGTTACATCACATTGAATTACAAACAAGAAGAGAATTTGACCTGATACAGTGTTGGAAATTATGCAAATTGAGTTGCTTATAATTATTATAGCTTTTAGATGTTGAAATCCTGCTTATATCTAAGGTGTTCTACATCCAATCTTATTTAGAAATTTAGAGAAATTATTATCTTCAGAAGATCTTATTGTGTACCCTTACTGCATATGGACAAGTTTCTTAGGTTGTCCATAGTTTTTAAACATCTTAATTTTGCAGTTTTGAAGATCTATAACTTTGTAAATGTACGTTAAAAAGACGGAAGAATTTGAAAAGTCAAAGAACGATGATTGCAAACTACCAGGTAACCAAAATTGGCCACATCATTGCATTGTAATGCTTTTTCAGATCCAGGTTTTCATTCACATTTTACTATCAACACCAAAACAATAATAAAACAAACTTAAGAATTCTTAATTAAAATGTCTATTTTTGCAGGCTGGTGTAGCGGTCCAACCGCTTGCCTTATCAATGTGACATGGGTTCGATTCCCTGCAGAGCTGGTGTCGTATTTGAATTTGGTCAATCTATACCCGTCCTTGGCCTTGCAGGTTTCTTCCAACAACTTCAGTTTCCTCCTGCATCTAAATTGGACTTTTTCCCATAAATCTTTCCTTGTCATTCTGGATTTACTTGTTGGGTTGTAGCTGCCTTAGGCACTCCACAGTGGCGCCCTGAGCACTTAGGTGGATATGTCGTGCATTACAAGAATTAAATATTATTATTATTTTTATTATTGCAATATCATGACACTCTCATGGTGGTACTCTCATAAAAAGCAATTGGTATATTTTTAACAAAACTTTAACAATATAACAGAAAAGGGTTCTTTTAAATTACTATCAACACACATTTTTTTCTGGGAAATACTGTACACAGATTATAAATGCAAGTGGAGATGAACACGGTTGTTTTTTAACAAGACCTATTCATCCCAATTTCCTTTCTCTAAAGTACGTCCTCTTAACATGCTTATGGCCCAGGTTAAAAGGTAGCGTCTGCTATTATTAAGCCTGCCACAGCCAGACTTGTTAATGAAGTAACTATTCTTGAGTAGTAAAAGGATACACTGATATCATTCAATCAAGAAATCACCATCTTACTAAAGTTCTCAATTGCCATGCACAGCATCATAGATGCAATACTCCACGTAATATTTCATTTTGTGATGGAGAGAAAACCTACAACAAAATTGATGCGAATATAATACTGCTTTTGGGCATGCCAGTGTCAGACAATAATCATTAAAATGCTATCATCCTCCTTCAAATTCGACACTCTAATGTGCCTTTTCGCTTGTTATTCGCAAAACACAGCGATCCCAATTTATTGCTTTTTCCTCCCAAATGTGCCATGCGATTTGATTGACAACACCGTGTCTGGCTGCCGACCCTGGAATATCCCGCGCTAATTGAAAAAAGAGAGAAGGGAAAGGAGATGATGTGGAGTTAGACTTGCACTGCCTGCGGCACTCTGCGCACAGGCAACATGTGAGAGAGGGAGAGAGCGAGCGAGTTGCATCACGACGACATAGTCAATCTCCACTATGATAAACTACTGCAATTGAAAAGAAATCGTATTTGATATAGCGACAGCTTATTAAGAGTCTATTAAATGAGTCGGATCTCCCCTTTGGTTATAGCTCATTTTCTTTCATTACAATTAATATATTTAATTGGTGTAAAAATGAAGTTAAAGGATGTAATTTTATAGGGGATGCAGGTGTACTGAGTTTGTGAGCCTCACTTAGTTTAAGAAAAGTTAAAAATTAGGAATAACAGCAAATGAGATCAGAGTAGCAGGCAGTCAGTCAGTCAGTGAGAAAATTATTGTCAACACTTGAATGTTGCAGAAGCTTAATTAAAATTGTAATTGTAAAATGGTTGAAGTTCGGTGTACAAATATATTATTAGTGTTGATTAAATCTGCTTGGCTGTCTAGCTCAGTTTGATTTGACATGCATGTTGTAACATTCAAGGCACACCATGGTATTTCTTGATGGCAGATAATTCAACAAATACTTGTGATGGGTTCTTGAACAGGTAACATACACATGTCCATTTATGGAAATTGGGTCATTAGTAACAATGTGCAGGCTTTTTCTCTGTTTGACCAATCACATAAAATCGTACTACACGCATAATCAGGTTGTCAAGTGAAGGTCACATGCTTCTGGGTTTATGCAATTTGTGTTTAGTTTTGTCCAACAGAATGTTTATTAATTTGATTGTAGTTGCTTTAATAGTAGAAATCTACATAGTGTGTACTTGATTCATGTTTGTTTCTTTAGGCTCGAAAACCCAACATTGTGCAGATATGTTCTTTGGATTAAAAAGCCTCGTTCCCAGAACCCCAGATTTTATCGGAAGTGGTCAAAATTTTGGTATCAGAAGAAAGCTACTATTTTTCTCATTTAGCTGTAAACTAAAACCATAGAAGATCTTATAAGATTTAACCTTGGAACTCAACTGGACATCAATCAACCAATTAGTACAGCTACTATGATGCCTGACTGTAAATTTGTCAAATTGGTTCAAAACAACATGACAAATTTAGTCACAAACTAACAAAAGATGGCTCGATGCCTACGTAACTAGTAAATGCAGGCAATGCAAGTACTTTTAAAGTACTATGTGCACTATTATCAAGCTTACTGTATTGAAGGAACTGAAACCGAGTCCCTATTGTTTCTAGTACGCATCAGTGGTTCAGTCTCTCCGTCATAATTCCTCCTTGACCTTGGATGGGGAACTATTCTAAAGTTTATAAAATATGTGGCAGCTATTGCAGTTGCCCTTTCCTGACATATTCCTTTGATGTCTTGTCTCCAAATGTCATCTTTTGGCAAGGCCAAAAGCTGTGATGTGTCCGATCACAGAATCGACACCAAAACCCTCCTAAAATACATGTGACAGCTACATGTAGAATCGGTAGCAGACAACAGCAGCAGTAGCTAGCGTCGTCTCGAGCAAAACTTCCTTACGATAACCCCTTAAGATAAAGCAGCGCATTGCTTACTCGGGCTAAGATGACACCATTCATTTGCCTCCATATCTTACCTTTCCTCAAGATATGTCATGTTTTTCTTTATTACATTGGGCACCACTGTCAGCACCTACTAATCACAGTCTGTCTACTACTCAAGAAAATATATCACAACTATAACACTGATCACGGATATTAAGAATAGTGGTCAGTTCTGAGGTCCATTTCCCAAACACAAACCTAGCCAGTTAATGCTTGTATTACTTTAAAAGGTATCATCAGCGGACATAGTCCTATGTAACACACCAAGCTGATGTTATGCAACACAAAATCCTGATTTTCATTTAAGAACCTAATATTGCCCCCCCCCCCTTCCAGATTGGACAGTCGGGGCATCTGCTCAATATTTGCCCACTTTTAGTCCTACGGAAAATAGGTAACAATTTGACCGACATCACAGATTCATTATTTACTCAAAAAGGAAGTCAATGGAATTTCCCAGCGGAGTTGAAACCTGAGCATGGGCAATAACAAGTAATCTCTCCCAATCTGCCACCAAGTTGTCTCGAACATGAAATTACCATTGATTTTTTCCTTCTTATTCTTCGTGGTGATTACTTACAACATTTCAAAAGGAGGCTTATCATTGTTTGCAATTTACAAAATAGTGATGACGTGGAAATTCTCACATTGCTCGTACTGAATCGTCTTTCTTTTCTCCCTTGTATTGTTTCGTCTAAAACTTGCTGGCGCAACAAGGGGATGATATCATGTAAATATAAATACAGGTGAAACTTAACCCTGAGCACTATCTGCCTTTCATACAGCATTTCTGATTAGCTTATTACATCATAAATTTATTTCAATAACCAATTGAAATGCAGCTTAAAAATATTTACACCCTACCCCTCTTAAGCCCTACTACCCAATTCTTACCATGTTGCTGATTGGCTAAAAAAATTACATTTACCATTGGGCAAGTAGATAGTCATGGTTAAAACAATGAGTCTGTCATGTTGAACAGGGGCGTACCACGGATCACTTATCACAGGGGGCAAATTCCTGATTTTGAGGCAGATTTTCATGGTTTGAGGTGGTTTTGTGGCAATTTTTCCTGGTTGGAGGTGAAAATTTCATGGTGAGCAGGCAAAAAAGGACTTAAGATTTAGCATGATTTCCAGCTTTTTTCCAGGGGTGGCAGACATCACAAAGTGGCAAAACTTTTTACAGGAAAATTCAGGATAACAATCTCTTAAACTAAAAAGCGAACCAAAATGTGATGTGATGTGATGAAGTAGCAATGGTAGCCAATAGCAGACATCTTATTCATTGTTATGATTTTGAATACTGGCCTTTGAGACAGTGGGCCACATGGCTACAAGTCACTTCCAATTCCATCTCTACCCAAGGTTACCACTGACCTTCACAACCACTGACCATGATGATCAAGCATCCATTCTGCTAGGAGTGTCTTTATTCATTAGAGCATGTTTCAAAATGCCAATTCCAAACAAAACAATTTAACTGCATTAAATGGATGTCGGGAATCAATTTGTTCCATCGAATCCACACCAAATGCACCGAGCTTCAAAAACAACCAGCCTCACATTAAAAAG
Source organism: Ophioderma brevispina (assembly GCA_023653785.1). Taxonomy (NCBI): domain Eukaryota; kingdom Metazoa; phylum Echinodermata; class Ophiuroidea; order Amphilepidida; family Ophiodermatidae; genus Ophioderma; species Ophioderma brevispina. Next base: position 105,814 of record JAMKCH010006945.1, read on the forward strand.
CCACCAAGAACACGCTAATAAACTCTACAGTGTGTTCGCGTCAATATTCTCCAGCGCGTGCACGAATCCATACGAGAAGTCTTCGAAAATAGAAATTACATGACATTCATGTTGAATCGCTGACATTATGACAAGTCGGTAGGCATTTGTATTTTGTGTGTCAGTCGAAAGTGGTGGTGAAAATGACTTGCCGCTTAAGTTGTGCAGCCTGCCCGTCGTCTTTGGGTCAATACCTGTATTTTACAGTTGGCAAAGCAAAGCAATTTGAAGGGAGCACGATGAGTTGCTGCCAATGAGTGAACACATTGATTTTCACTCTCAACCCACCACCTTGAAGAAACTGTATCTTTTCACTTAGCTGGTTTCCAGTTGTCATCTGTTAAATTGTATCAAATTATTTACACCAGTAGTGAATGACAGGAAACTTGCCATTTATCTTCTTTCACCTTTCTTTCTTTTTGAAAACAAACCTTGCTTATCTGTGCTTGAGCACGACAAAGACATTACCATCAAATATTACAAATACATTTCATCCCTAGTGCTGCATACAGGCAATCATAAAATTTACTGGGAGTCAGGGCTAGAAAAAAATGTATCTGGGATTTAGCAAGTCACATTTCCCATAATTTTTTGATGTATTTCTTTATCTGAAAAGTCAATATTTCCCTCCAAATTTCCTTGGAAGGTGCTTCCTAGATTCCAACTTTTTCCCACCATGGCTGTGAATATTTGTTGCATATTTGTTCTGATAGATAGGCCTAATTGGTTCTGGCAACTAGTGGAGTTATTTACCATTTACTGTTTCAGATTCAGGCTCGATTTTCAAACTGCTCTTTGCCTCCGCCACCCAAAAAAAAAAAAATTAAAAAAAAAATTAAAAAAATCACATTGTGCTGAAGTACCAAGTAGCAAGAGTAAAGTTCCCAAAGTTAATTTCTGTTGATATTTTGAATGGTAGAACAAGCTTGTTTAGGTGGGTCACAGTTCCACTTCAGGTGTTTAGTTCAAATCCCACTAACTGTTCACTGATTCGGCTTCTGCCCGACATTGGAAAAGAAATCAGCATAATTGCATTATTACCCTTCACACCTACTCTCTGCTTTGTGTTAACGGGAAATAAGCACATGATATAAGGTAGGTGCGATGCCAAGAAAGCCTTTCAAAAATTTTATTCAATGAAAATGGTGGTGTTAAAGTTTATACTGTGAAGATTTTTATCCCAAAATGCACTTGAGATTCCGATCATCTTCAGTTTTGTTTATGGTTCACTGGGTATCCTTGAGAAATGCATTTTCTGAAGAATTTCAGTTGATTATAATGGTGTGTTTTGGTGTATGAGTAAATGTGGATTATCACAATGTAGCATCTAGGCAAATTGCCATTTAAATTTGTCTGCTTACAGATAGAAAGTGACAAATCTGCACCTCAGATTAAGCTTGGATACAATACTTGGGCTAACAAATCAGATGATACAAAAATTGCAGTTTTTTTCAGCTAAGTCGCAGGACGAGACTGTGAATTATGGAATGATGGAATGCCCCTTTAATTTCCACACTGTGACCCACTCCAACAGGCAACTTTACTTCAACATTTAGCACGACTTTCAAAAGACAATTGTTTCTTTGATTTCGTAAGGTACAAATCAATGCCGAGGCAACGTCAGATCTTACTGTTTTTAAGTCACGCTTTTGTGACGACTGGACACCAAAAAATGGCTAAATTCTAAAAATGGCACGCACACTTTCTGCAGTGAAAAACCTGAAAGCCAGTTACTCCTTCACCACATGCATCCCTTCAATACTTGTTTTTCCAAGTGATATGTCAATTTGTGGCCTTTGATTCAAAAAAGCACTTCCCAAACGTAATACATAAGTAGATAATGCATCACATTTGTGCTTATAACCAGTGACGTTCTCCAAACGGCACAGTCACCACCACTATGCAAATCTAATTCGCACTAAGGGGGGAAAAATACGAGTCAGAAAAGTAGTCAGATTGGTGAATTCAAAGGCTTGAAAAGCGCACAGGTCTGTGCTAAACCTGTGCCTTTGAAACGTCATACAAAGCAATAAAAATGAAATTACATTGATACTTAAGAAATAGGGGACTAGAAATGAGTTGGCAGATGAACTATTGTAATCCACTTTCTGAAGGGTTTTCTTCTTTTCTTCCAAGTCAACTCTTTGCAGAAATTATAATTACCAGTACAAGGTCGGACCTGGGTCAAAAGCAAACACACAACACACACACCTACACGTTAGACGTTACATCTTATTGTAATGTATTGAGTTGGCAACGACTATTAAATTTCCTGCATGATGGAAAAGCGGTATGAAGGGGAAGAAAAGGTTATATTGATTGCATCATGACGCAAGGGTTGTGTCACACCTCGCGACCATAACAGGCGTCTTTTCAAAATCTGTTTATTTCCTTTCGGTTGTGCCACCCAGAAACTTTGGTCAATTTCATTATTTAACAATTCAGCACAAAGGGCTGACAGTGCTTATTACCTATCAGGTCACCTGATTTGAGACAAGCATCTGTAGCTGAAAAACTTTCATGTTTTCTCTTTACCTTTCCCATCATTTTTAAGTTAAATTTGGTGTTTATGTATATTGCTAATGGTCATGATAGAATGGAATTGTTCATGCTTACCAACCCTTACTTTGAAAAATAGATGCATGACAAATGTCAAAAACAAAACAAATCCATTGGCTGAGAAAAATTACAGGGGTTAAAATGTGTGAACATAATCGAAAATCATAGACGTTTCCTCTACCTCATTGATTCTCATTTGCAGTGCCAGTGTTAATCCCTAAAACCCATCATGACTGTGTCCAAGACTAGGTTTAAGGCAAGTCTTTGTGGTTAAACCCTAAGAACTACTTCCTGATTGGCCACAAAGAAGGTTTGCATGATTTTTTTTAGCCAATCAGGACCATTATAAGAATGCTGGTAGAGGATTATTATTCAATATTTTAGAAACCTTATTTTGATTGGTTACAAAAATGACTATAACATGTGATTAGCCAATCAGAATCACTGTAAGAAAAGGCAGCAGTACCCAGAGGGTTAATTATCCTGAGTATTTTTATTCTGCAAGTACCATAGTCATTCTAAGAGTACAGATGGGTAGGAATAACCAAGGTCATTAAGATGTCTGTGAAGTTCAAGGGTAATGGTGCGATTACATAGCTGAGTGACAAAGGATGCTGGGAGGGACAGCACACTACAGAACTCAAATGATGCATAGAAAATGATGTACTTTTTTGCCTTCCAGCTATACTGCATCTTGTGTCACGAACGCTATAGCCTTGGGTGAGCCCTGTGGCTCTGTAAAGTTTGGGCAAATATCAACTCATTGTTTAAAGTTGCCACTATCACAAACAAAAACTTGTGTATTGGAATAAATAAATGTCAACTGGAATTAAGAGGTTTAATTAAAAAAATGCCTCAATTTGTCCTCTGGTGTTGTTCTCACAACCACTCTATAAAACCTCTAGTGAAACCATATATGTTGGTAAAACAATTATTTTTTTTTAGTAAGACAATAAATTTAAATTCTTTTTTCTGGCAAATATTCTTTCATCAGTACCAAGGTGGACAGCCTCACTTTGCAAACTGATAAAGAATAGCTCAGGTGCAAAATTATGCAATATTCAGATGCAATGAGTGTGGATTGTGTGATGCCTATGTTTGCTTGAAGGTGCAAGCATTAATAAGAAATACTTTTATGTGCAGATCAACAAAAAAGACAAATAAGTCCTGCCTATTTTGAACTGATCAAAATATAGTAAAATTATGAAAGCACCAACTATCAATAGGCCGCTTTGCTGAAACTGAAGGAAACCTTTTAATACAGAAACCTTAGAACCGATGGCCTATATTTACAAATAAAGCAAACTGACAATGACAAGTAAATTTTTGGGATTGAGTTGGTGAAGCACTCGTAAGTCACAAAGGACACCAGAAAATTACCATTCTGGTTCCATCTGCAACCATTTTAGTATTACGCAAGAATCTGAAGTAGTTAAGAAAAATGCATCTATTTCATTAACTTACGATAATCAAAACGAGTTAGTGGGTCTATACCCACTCAAACTGGCATCAAATTTCAGTATTCAAGCTGCTGGACAAGACACTACATGTCCAATGCCAGGAGCAAAGTTTCTGGTGGATTGGTCCTTCCATTCTTGAAACACAGTTTCCTCATCTATCAATTTTGGATAAACAATAAACTACCAAGAGTGCATCTTCAGATGCTCTGTATTCACACTACTGCATCTCATTACATTCCAGAAGATACATTTCAAATGTTCACACCATAGCGTTAACCGGTAATATGATAACAACCGGGTGTAGCATTTTAAGTACACTGTGATGCGAGAATGAAAACAAGATCATAGCCACGTTTAACTACCACTTGCGCAACTCAAGAGCAATCCCGAATGTCACTTCTCTGAGGGGCCCGCTCAAGCTAATCAGTAGTTAGCATGCACTAAAATACTTAATAAACCTAAGAAGTTCAGGACATAATAATTATACAAATACTACAATATTGACCATAACAGGCTCTTCTATTTTTCAGAAGGGCCATAGATTGCAAAATTATTGTGTAACTCATTACCTGTTCCCAACTCCCTTGGCTCCGAGGACCGATTCAATACAAGTGAAACTCGATACCGTCCACAGTTCCGGCAATTTTGTCGGGAAGCTCCATGAATGAAAGCTGGGGATCAATGGAGCTTCTCGCAGCGCAGTGTCTGACTGGTTTCCCTGGTCGGGCAGGTGACGTCAAGCACCAGGAAAGTGGCATACTTGGGTGTAATTTGCAGGAAATATTAAATTAATGCCTCTCTGGCTTTCGTAAATGCTAGATCTGCATGAACCAGTGTTGGTGGAGGCAGGGCATCGTAGGCCTACTTCTTTTTTATTTGGTTTATCATAAAAATATTCAGCTCATGTCTCTAAATTGAGTGGCATTACCAGATGTCTATTTTGGGTTCCTTGCTTGCTGTGAACATGCCAAGTCTGGAATGAAAGTTCATATTTCCTCCATTGTACATTGCTCTCTGGTGCCTGTATTGAGGCGAGGCATTGAAACAGTATTTTTTAGCATTACCTAAGAGCAAACAGAATAAACAGCCACTGACTGCTAAATATTTTGGTACAAACAATGTAATCTCCATTTGAATAAAACTACTTCCCCCATTAAAGAATAGTCATTGTATCCAGCAGAAAAGCCACATAATAAATAATGTTACTTTATGTTAGAGGAAAAGAAAGGTTTCAAATTAACCTTTTTTTTAATAGCCATTAAGTGTACAATTAAAGGTGCTTGTTCCAATTTATGTCTATTGTGGGGAAGAGCCTGGCACTTGCACATACGCCCCATCAAGTACCGTGGGAAACAAACTTGCAGTTTTGATGGTAGAAGCAATAATGCGCATTACAAGCCCTATTCAACACTGTGCTAATATTGATGGTTAACCATAAATTCGGCAGTTTTTTGTTTATATCTTGGAAATGAAATAGATTTGAGGGTTCAAATTTCAGGACGACAATGAGAAAAATACGGCCTTTTATCTGATATCAAAATCGATACTACTTCCAGGTAAATCGGGGGGGGGGGGTGTCCCAAGACGATTGGAACACGCACCTTTAACACTTTAAAACAAAAACAAAAGGAGAGAAAAAGAAGTGTATGGAGAAAATAACAATTATAGAATGGACTACTATATAATTATCCTTCAAGGTCTTAAGAGAAATTACGGCAATTCCTTCCCTCCTTCCACATTTAACAACCTGACAAAAAGTCACCATGACATAGGATTATACAGAAGCTGAAATGATTTTCCATGCTATTTCACACGGTTAGCATGATGAGCTAAATGACTCGTATAATATCGTCAAATCATTACCTTCTCTAAGAATGAGGTGTTCTCATTTCCAGAGCAACATGACGTGCGTCTCCTACATCACCTCTGGGAGCCATACTGTGGCATAACCTAGATGAGGTTAGTCCTACTATGGGAACATTTTCTTAGTCATTTAACCACCTACCAGGCCATAACGTCAAGAGGTTGAAGCCATTAGTATTTCTTAGCATCACTATTTGGTATTTGCACGGCTGGCTATGCTATTATCATCTTTTTCAATAATGCACCGTAAGGGAAAAACAACAGAATTTAGATACGACTGAGTAAAACTCTAAAACACTAAACCACTTGCCAATGCAGTCATCCGGAGAGAGAGATATTACTTATATTGACACCATAAATTCTCTGGTTCAACAATCATGCATTCACTCTCCTTCCCTCTGAAAATGCAAAACAAAGAAGAGTCATAAATGGAAATTGACTACCATGATGATGATCCCGGCATCTGAAACCGTGAGGATTTCTTCCTTCCTCCTTCGGCAAATCATAAAATGGACGACCAAGAAAGCCCCCTCGGGGTGTTTGGTGGCTAATATCGCATCTTCCAAGGTCATGATTTTCACACTCGACTCAGCAGTGTGCAGAACAGCAGAAGATTAATTGGCACCAGTATTGTACCTATATACGGCAGGGGGTGATTGCCACGTGCGGTGTTGCACTTCCAATGCCAATAAGCAAGTTCACGTAACTGAGAGAACAATCGTATTTCATCAGACCTAACCACACTCCTCTGACTAAATACGATCCTCATTTACTCCACTCTTCTCACTAAATAATGATCTTAATTTACTAATGCAAATAGTCAAGGAACAATCTTGAATCCATTCATCCGTGTCAAAGTTATTCATAGGTATATCCTGGTAATGGTTGGAATCTTGAACTTCATTTTAGAAAGTTCATTAGAGAGGGATCTAAGGCTTAGGGAAATATGTTAACATCATATGTTTAATGTAAATTTAAAATTGATTTATTGTGTTTGTTATTTATTTAACAAACACAATAAATAAATAAAACAATAAATAAAACATAAATAAATAAAACAATAAATAAAACAATAAATAAAATAAATAAAACAATAAATAAATAAAATAAATAAAATTAAAATGCGAAATGTTAACTTGGCTACTTTCACTTGGTTATTTCATTAAAATTTAACTTTAAATATCATTAATCTTGTGTCAAAATGTCCTACTTTTGTCTATCGAAGGTTTCACTATCTACTTTGTTTGCAAACTAAAATCAAATATCTAGTCTTGCTTTGTGTCATGACCATGAAAGTAGGCCTATCTCACAATGAGTTACAATATGCTCATCCACCAAGGACACAGTTCAGTGTGTTGTACTTGTACATACATTGACACAACCTGACCTTGTGTGATCTGGGGATCATATATCATACCCAGAAACCAGGGGGTATATTTTCTAATACACTGGTGAATGAAAGCTACTGAACTGTGCCAAGGGAATTGAGATTTTACTAGCTCATAGTGTCTATATATCTACCAGACGAATTCTTCATTCCTTCATTCAGAACTAGGGTTGGATGTCTGTATGTCATGGACACCAAATTTCATTTAAAAAATGTAACATTCACAATATTACAAGCTGTATTTTAGTTGCAAGAACCAGTACCTGACGTAAAGTTATGCATCTTTCATAATATCCCTCCGCACTAAAACTAGTAAATATAACCAAAATTGATTTGTCCCAATAAAATTTGAAAATATTTAAATGTCAATGTTTCCAATGCAGTTATGATTGAGTTTTGGCACTATAAACATGACATCAAATTTGTACCCATATGTCAGACTCTTCTTCTGAGAATAAACAAATCCTATATACAACCCAACTATGGTACTCAGGTTACAATCTGCAACAACATTTACTTCCATTTTCACTAATCAGTATATTGGTCATTGAAACCAGAGTAGGTAAGCCAAAACAAAACCACAACCCAGGTATCAAAAACTCTGCCCTTGACATTGATCTCACCAAGTTGCCTTACCCTCACAAATTATTTTTAGTCAGTAATTAACTACAAGACAGACTCAAAGATTTAAATATATATATATATATATATATATATATATATATATATATATATATATTAAAAAATAGTCAAATAAACATTTTAAATTCCCTAGAACCATTTTCAACTGCTAAATTCCAAAGTTTGAGATGAATTGGATTTTTTTGTTTGGATGTAGTTAACCTTTTATTACATGCATACTGTGTATAATAAAATTCTGGATCTAAGAATTTTATTACAAAGTTGTGATTTTCTACATGAAAGACATCGATTTGAGCTTATTAGCAAAGCCTTCGCTATTTCACATATCGATTAGCATATCGACAAGCATGTTTAATTAAATATACATTTTTTAAAGAGAAAATTGAAACAGCATCATAAATCTCCCAGGCAACCTTTAAATCACAATATCATCATCTTAATTACAACATCAACTCAAGTATAAGTCCATATTAGCTATTAAATTCCAACAACAGTCCCAACATCATTAAGTTTTAAATTTCTTAAGATCTGTTGATGAGAGGATCCTTGGTTAAATTCTACTTGGCCTGTGCATTATGGGCCCAAAAGCTTGGGTCCTATTTCAAAGTCTTCAGTATTGGTAATTGCCCTAGAGCTTCAAAATATTCAGGTTCATCATGACCTTATAGAATCCATACAATATCAAGCAACCTTAGCATTGATATTGGTTTTCTATATAGCCTATATGATATTGTAAAGATATGTTTAAAACCTACATTTATCCTCTCTTTTTAAAAGCCAAAATTTCTCCTCTCTTTTTTGTAACACTTTTACTTATACTTTAAGGTTATGTCTCTTTTTTACTCAGATATAAATTACTTCTTTGTACAGAAATGTAATTTTTTTAAAGTGTTCACATCCCACCTTTCCATTTTCTCCCTAATCAATTCTATATCTGATTTTGTTACAATTACATGTTTTGACTATACATCTTTACTCGATTTTAATTAGTTGATTGGTTACCACAACTTATTTACACATTAATCCATTGTTTTTTTAAACTCCAAAACTACATGATTCATCTAGAAACATTACATTTCAAGTTTTTTGTTGTTAGTGTTGATAGTTTTGTTAATTAAACCATTTTTCCACTGTTAGCACAGTTACAAACCATTGGACACATTTCTATTAATTAACAATGATGCCATCTCGTTAGCTCGGTGCAATCACAATACCGCCCGTGAAAACCTGAAGCTAGACCTGTTTTCTATCCAACATATCAATAGCTGACCCATTTTAATTGCATACAGTATTGTGTAAGTCCTACCCAGTGGCATTGATTACTACTGTCCAGGACAAGAATAATGTTTATAGTCCAGAAATTAAATTACAGCTCCATTCTTCAAGCTAGGTAATGTCCCTTATTTACTATTAAAACTAGCAGCTAGTGTCAGAAAAATACTGAATTGACTTTATAACAGGCTGCGTGTTCTGAAATTACAGCCCTCAAATTGTTGTATTCAAAATTTTAAAATGACCCACAGTACAAGATATTATAATAATATTATCAGAAAGCATGAAATAACTCTGTTGTGTATACACCAGAATCAAAATGATGGGGCATCAAGGGCAAATGGCTAACATTCTCAAGCGTGATAAAATCCCACCAATTTTCTGTGTATCGAGAAGGATATGTGGAATCCCAAACAGCTTGAGGGCTTGATCAAAAATGTTCCCATTTTCTGTGGCGGGATTCCTTGCAGACGACATAATTCTGCCAAATGCGGCCAAGGTGGGGTTCTCTCTTGCCCCACGGTTGTATGACAAATGCGCTTGGCACTCTGATCTCCCCTAAACAAGGTTGCCATCAGCCTGCTGTAGTATCATCAACACTACCAACACCACCACTGCCACCACCAACATCATCACCACCTCTATCGCCCTTGGTTCTCACCGCCTACACTATGGTACTGGAAAAACCAGAGGAGCACATCCGCTGACCAACTGGCTTCAGCACAGTGACTCTGGCTTGGAATTTCCTTGAAGAGATCACAGTGGCTATTTGCACAGCGTGTCAGAGTCACACCATTATACATGACAAGAGAGACAAAATTTAACAGTAACACTGTTGTTATTGAAAGCCATGTGAATCCTCCCCAATTTCTGTTGCGCTGTATTTTCAATGTCACCTGTGAGTGTCAGAACTTAAATGGCCATGAGACACTGAACGTAATATTAAACACTAGTTAATGGCAAAAGTGTAAAACAAGTTAATTTGGCAAGAAAATTTTCTTCCAGAATTTCAAAAGCAAGTTTATTGGGGAAAAAATTGTGAGCAAATATTGTTTGAATATCTTGCATTGAAGATTAGGCCAAGTAAAAAAAAAAAACTTGTTTCTCGTCCTAACTTTTTGAAAAAAGGAGGAGGAGGGCATTTTTTTTTTTTTTAATTGCCGATCCAAGATGGCGGATGGTCCTTTCCAAAAGGCAACAAAGCTTCCCAAAATTTGACTTACTTTTCTTTAGACATCACAGGTATGTTTTTGCTTCCAAAAGTCAATTCTCCTACTAACTTTTAACCTTGAACAATGTGCCCTTAATAAATTAAACACAAATATAGAAAGTTAAACAAGACATTTTGCATACTGTACAGTCATGTCACGAAAACCATCCTTCTACTTCTTAGTACCAGGGCTCCCGATAGCTTGTTTAGCATAGCAGTTTGCTACACATTTTCTGCCATTTGCTATGCAATTTTAAGATTGTGTAGCAATTTTTCCCTATACATTTGTGTACGTTTACTCTATCAACATGCATGCATGATCAAAGCAAGAGCTGTTGCAAAAATTGCTAAACAAATAAAAATCCTTAGCGCGAGCCCTGCTTAGTACCGCTGTGCTTGCGAAAATCTAAACACATCTGTTGGTTTTAGCTCACAAACGATGAATTTTGGTCTTAATCGGAAGAAGATAATGGCCTATTTCGCGCAGATGACAGTGATTGAACGCGATTTCTGTGGGTATTTTCCCGTTTCTGAAAGACAGCTGTATTTAAAAATGGCGGCTCTAAACATTCTCAGAAACCAGGAATTACATTGATAGTCGTTATTTCCAGTCGTTATTTTTATTTTGATGCAACGTTTTTAGTGGCGATACATGGGGGCTAAATTAATAAAATAAAATATCGACTGTAAAAAGAGAGTACGTTCCACCTACCTGTGCTGACGTACGCATAAATAGACTGCATAAGAGAACAAATTTAGCGAACTAAAATGTGAAATTTACTCCGATTTTCGATGAATTTTCGAGAAAAAAACAGAAATTAAATAAAAAGAAAAAAAAACTTTTTTTGATGCGGCAGCCAAAACACATGCGCGCGAGGACGAGAAACTAGTATATTTTTTTACTTGGCCTTAATCTAATTCACAAAAAATTAAAGGGGTATTTCATGACCCACAGCCTCCCCCCCCACACACACACACACACCCCTAAAAAAAGATGAGATTTTTATATCATCTGAACCATTGGCCTAGAATGTGTGCCTAATCTTACATACAAATTTGATCTACCCTTCCTGAAAGAAATTTGTAATTTTGTATTTTAAATGGACAGAAATTACAACACAGTGGCTTATGTTACAGATATAATGGATATTTGCCCATAACATTAAAAAGCACCGTCAAAATCAACCGAAGTTTGGGAAATGACCTTTACCTCATGCATATCTAGTGAACCATAAACAAAAATGAGGTGCTAGGTATTATTAGTTATCCCCTGTTTGTTCACGCAATACGGAAAAATACCTATGGTTGGGTGCTGTATCACATGAGGCCGTAGGCCGAATGTGATACCGCACCCAACCATAGGTATTTTCCGTATTGCGTAGAACAAACAGGGGATAACGAATTTATCATTTAGTAGACATGAATATTGAAGTGGTAAGCCTAAAGTAGATCAGATCTAAACCTGGAATAGCACAGCCAGAGGTAGATCATGTCATGGCCAAGCACTAAATTTTGGCTTTCCAACTAAATTAAAAACAGGTTCAGTAGGCCTAGACCACAGGCCTCTGGCCTAGTCTAGGCCTATCTCTAGTATCTATGGAAGCCTACAAAGTACAAATCAACAACAACATAATTTTTGTAGACCATGCAGCTTTCCCAATGCCCAACAAGGCAGTCCAAGACCAGGCTGTCATGTCAATAGGCACTGCACAGTAGTTGAATTCTGCAGAGTATGCCTGCCCACTGCACTGTAGACTGAGGAAATATTTAACTCACCTCTTTGAAAGACTTTTCCTGGCAGTAGCCATCATTTCTCTAAAACACAGGGGAATTTCCAAATTTATTTATACATGAAGAACAGGAATAAATTACTGCATCAATATGTTTTGCATTCCACAATCACACACTGCAGTGTGTTGCAAAAAGGGCCATATTGGATTGTGCTTCTCAGAGGGGGCTGGCAGAGCAGTCTCTTCCACAGATGCACAAGATCATTACATACATAGATTTTAATGTATGTAAAGTAGGGGTCTAATACATGGTGTAATCATCACGTAATACGGGATATATTACGTGGTTAGCAAATTCCTACCACGCAATATGGAAATATTGTTAACCAATGAGATTCAAGTATTCATGTCTACTAAATGATAACATGAAATACACCTTTAAAGGCTACAAAAAGGATACAATTTTTCAAGCTAGGAAATTGAAATCTATGTCAAGAATAAAGTAATTCTATTATTAAAAAAAAATATTATATTTTGTATTTTTATTTTCAGATTCCCATGTCCATTCATGTAATTTACAAAAATGATTAACAGCATCTGAAGCATACAATACAAACATGCACAATAATGTTCAGATTTTGCCTATTCTGGCTATAAATCAATGCTGGGAAAGAGGAATACTATTTCAAGGACATGGAGCAACAATGTCAGATCGATGGGGGTAAGCAAAACAATTCTGTTGCTGCCAGAATTCTCCTGCCGGGAAAGATTTTATTATGTCATGGTGTTTTCAGCATAAAAGCAAGGTTAACCTATCCTGAAATAGTATCGAATCTCATTTTTTATAAATTTACTTTAAACAAATTTCTTTACACCTTAGCTGGAATAAGGGGCAAATCTTTGGATGGGGAAAAAGGAACTTGCATTACAAAGGGTTCAGAAATGGCCCATTTTTTGATGACTGGGAATTTCCCCCAATATCTTTTCCATTCCTGCTAGGTAAAAATGCAATCAGTATTGCTAATACTAATAGATTTTTTACAATGTTGTCAAAATAAAATTGCTTTGATTTAAGGTGATCTAAGTCTGAAGGTTAAGTTTAGGTTAGTTTAATTTTTTTACCCCTCCTCCAAAGAAGCACATCTAATATTCCATTTTCTAAATGGTATGAATTTCAAAATTGAGCTTTTAAAGTATACTGCTATTACCAGATCTGTCTATGAATTTCACATCAACATCTTCATCAACAATTCAAATTATTTAAATCACTCTTCAATGATAAAAAACAAAAAAAAATACAACATAAAACCACCATCTGTGCAAAAACTGTGACCCTATTTATTTAATGACCTACAACAAATTAGTGGAAACAATATCAAACTAACTGGCATCTACCTATTAAATTTACAATGACAAACACCACTAATCACATTGAACTTACACTAGAAAATTATGCAAAGAAGATCCATCTGTTTGGTTAAACAACAATGTGATGAAACAAGAAAAAGTTCATATCAGGAAATGCAAAATTTAGGTGTTCACATGTATGATTTATGTGACATTTCCTTTTGTTCTCAGGTAACTTTGAAGCCCAACCCACTGAAGCACCAAAAAATGCATTTAATTTAGATATTTACACAATTTAAACTTTTTTTAATGACCAATTTATTTGTGAAATTTTACAATTGGTGATAAAGAATGACTAGCAAATTAAATTTGTTCTATTTTAAGAAGCTATACAGAGGAAATGCAATATTTGAAGAAAACCTAAGAAAGTGGCTGAAAATGTTGGGTACACAATGTTGGTGGTTTTACACTTATAAGTCTAAACTTTGTATTTTTAATTTTCATATTCTGCCTATAATAATTTATGTTTATAAGGCCACTATCCACTATGTGATCCACCCGAAAGTGTCAAATATTTAAAATTTGCAGGAGTACCTTACAACTTAAGTGCCCAAGGGGGGGGGGGGTTCCATAGTACCCAACATTTGAGTTTTTATGCGATTTCTTTCTCTCGGTTACGCAACAAATTTTTCAAGAGTTTTTTTGCTAATTGTCTATTTTATGACTACGCTTCGCCTGAACAAAAAAAATTGTAAATCGCCCACGGCCCTTCATTAGAATGATTAGGTTGGTCCCTGGAACCCCTACCTTGGGCACTAACGGAAGGAAAAAAAACAAGATTTTTAACTAATTAAAAAAATAAAGTATTAAAAATTCTTTGGATTTATTTGCTAGTATCTACCTTATGAGGTAATTAATTAATAATTACTATACTTAAATTCAAATAACCTTTATATGCTGATAGCATCAATTTTAATTTGTCATGCCATGCTCTTAACTATGTAAGTCTTTTGGGAAAATAAGGTGATTTTGGAAGTTTCTGAGAAAAATACAAGATGGTAAAATTAGCTATATGTTGAAATGATTATTATTAATTGGTATTCTAGAGTAGATATAATGACGTACTTTTATTTTCAAACCTTATATTGGATTAAACAAGTTGCTGAGGATGGAAATGTGCGACCCACTCTTTTTTTGTTTTCGAATAGTGACAATTTCAATGGCCATAGTGTCATAGGTCAAGTCGGAATTTTCATTTTATTGTGGTATGTGGTTCTTCCTACCCCCATTTATTTGTTCCGTTAGTGTCATGATCAAACTCCCACGGGAACGTGGTTATCTGGTCATTGGGGTCCTCGAACCCCCCCCCCCTTGGCACTACGGAAGTTTTTTAGCTTGGGCACTTAAGTGTTAAAATGAAGATACGTTGTGCAGACGTCTCATCTCGGGTTTTTTTTCCAATAAAATTTGACCAAAAAAGGGAAGACCGCATCAGTAAATTGGAAGATATATCTCATTCAATGCGTGTTTGCTGTTGAGACTGTCCATATGGACATAATGAACTAAATATGTGATTTTTATCCTTATTATATTGCTTTCAGATATTCACATTTTATCATAAGGTATACCAATAAGACATGAATCTATCTGATTTTTTTTTTTTGAATGATGGGTTTTTATTTTTTTGATTTTGCAACACTGGATAGTGCCTTTAAAAATTGAACGGTAAATCACATTTTGCAATCAGATAAATAAGAAATGTCATCAGTTACTTTCAGAAAAAACAAAGATTGAAATACACAACAATGCAACTGCAATTGCATGCATTTTTAGTGTCAATCCTAATTTCCCATCTCATTTGATTCTACTGCCTCACCAGCTGCTACCAGAGGCCAAAAAGCATCACCTATATTTCTGAAAATGTCACTAATGGAGACCAACCATTATGTGGTTTTGAGCCACTCTGAGGGTGCTGAAATAATAACCCCCCAACTAAGGGTGCATTATCCTTCACCACAACCATACATGAAACTAAACAAAACCTTAAACCAGAATTCACAGAAATTGTTTTCATACAAAAAGATAAGTTGATACAGATAGAATAGGGGAAACAAACTTGAAAATATTTTTGTTTCCTGAAATGAATTGGGCGATTTATTTTAATAAGTACTTTTTTTTCTTCTTTCTTTACTTTGGTGCATAATTCTACTTGGAAATCCTATCTATAGGGCGTTTTAACGTGATTTACTACCTGCATTTTTTATGGTTCTCCTTTGAAAGAAGGACTCCACTTTTTTATTTTTTTTCTGCTTGCTCCCCCCTCTCCCCCCCCTTTATTTACTGAAGCATAAACTTTTGGAACCCTTTGTGAAAATGGTTTGGATGAACAAAAACAGGACACATTTTTTTGCCATAGAATGGGTCGAATCAGCTAGAAGCGGAGACTTTTTGTGCACAATAGTCTTTACTTACTGGCATGTAAGAAAGAACAAATACATCGTCCTCGGGACCCGCTTATGTCGCCTGCCATCGCGGGTTGTGAATGACAGGCCTAACATCACCTTTGACCGTGATATGTGACCATTTGACCTCATAAACAAATGAGGTTTGGCATGTAAACTCCATAAAAACCAAAGTTTGGTTCCAAGTGGAAACTTCAACTTTTCAAATGAGGTCATTTTTACATTTTCAGCCTATTTACAACTTGACCTTTGACCTAGGTATGTTACCTTTGACCTCATCACAAATGCGTGGATGGGCCATATTACACCTGTGACCCAAGTTTGTACTAAAATTGGATTGATTCAGCCAAATTTATTGGTCGAGCTATGGGTGCACAACATATTGGGCGATACGCAGGCGAGGCCAATATTTTAAAAACTCATGCGAGACCATAAATATTGGCCGCAAATCATCCATTTTATCATTATCATGTGTAAGATCCGATATTATCGCGGTATCGGACACCTCAAAGCCATGATAATGGTTTAAATCCATCAAAGTGTGTGGATATACGGCAATGTTTACCCTTTTTCACAACAACAGACATCAACAACCACGACATCAACATACCAACAACATACAGTGGACAAAGTGATCCCTGCCTTAGGGCAGGCGACCAAAAAATCATTCACATGCCTCAAATTCTAGGCAATTAATAAGTGATTATGCTACATTAGTTATACCTTGCACAATTCAATTTTATTCAGGCTGAAATTTATTGTCCAATGGGAAAGTTTTATGCAAAATTTTCAAAAAACAAAAAAGGAGTAAATCTAGGTACAACGAGAAATGAGACATATGGAATTACTTTCCGTTTAGCAAATGTACAGTCCGTGGCCTTTCTCCCTCTCAGCAGTACGAAAATTTACAGCACCATATGCATGTGTATCACCTAATCACCAATAAAGGACACTTACCATAAACTAATTTTTCACTGTAAAGAGAGAGTAAAGAATGCATTCTGATTTGTATTACTGGTCCATATTTTGAGGATTATAAATGCTTGCACACCTCATAAATGCATTGAAATGAATACGAAGAAGATGCTGGTTTACCCACGCTTACGTACAGCTCTGGAATGCTGAAAAGAATAAGTTCATCTTGATAAAGAAAACAAAATGAGACACAAACATGACAGAAATCCCATCCCTGGAGCTGAAGTTTGTTGACCTACTTCAAACACATGGCCATGTCCTGTCATTGCAACTTCAGAATTACAGTCAATTTGAACTACATGTGCAATTTCCAACTCTAAATATATTTCTGAAGCTTGTGGGAATTATTCACGGTATTTCTGAGTATCTTCCCGATTCTGACAGGGTGTGCAGGCAAGGGCAGGGAGTTGCGCCCTTCTGCAATAATGTGCAAAGCAACCCTGAAAACATTTCCTCAAAAAGGCATTGTGCACCTATAGAAAAATACAGGTTTTCACAAAATTAGAAGAGAATTCACAGTATCTGAAGGTAGAATCATGATGCATTTTTAATTTTCTTAAAAGGAATGCAGCTGGACATATCCCACTTAAAACCTTTCTCTCAATTTGTTAGAAAATATTACAGTAACTACAATTACATTTTGACCACCAAACATGGCAAAATATTCAAAATAGATATATCAAGAAATTATCTAGGTTCTTGAATTTTGCAATCTTGCATGAATGTAACTCAAGTAATGTATTTCACACACACAAAAAAAAAAATGGGAAGAGGTTACAATACGTGTTAGAGCTCCCCAAAAGGATGTTTTCAAAGACTGCATGCATAACTTTTAAAATCCATTTTTAGCTCATCGGAAAAATTTTCTTAAAAATAACAACAAAAAGAAATTGTCACAAACTGCCAGAACACAAAATGCATTTCTCATAGGTTTAGTCCAGGGGTTTTTATCTGGTGGACCCCCACAAGTGGATATAGTTGAGATCCAGGTTAAGTTCATTTTCTTCTGAGACAATCCATTTTTGGGAACATAAGATCAAGAGTTTTTTAATTTCCTCTGTTTCCACAATTAAAAATACCTAATTCAGGAGCTCTTGCCTAAACTTTGGAAATAACCTCCAAGTATTGAAGTCCTCCAAAGATATCATTTTACTCTTCAGGACAAACCCTAAACTTAAATCTCCAAGTCTAAATCAGATACATTGAAACAACAATTTGAAAACCTGCATACATTAACATCTTTGTCCCTTTCCCATTTGGCAACACATTTTAACAAAAGCTAGGCCTTCAGACTTAAATCTGGTCCCTTACAACTGAACCAAACGTTGTGTCACTCCACGTCCGTCCGCCAAGTCTGCCAAACAGAGCAGTACCTGTCAATCTGTAAGGGTCCAACAAGTTGTCTTAGTTACTAACCGAAGTCACGTCGTATCCAGGAAGTGTACCGACGTCTTCCCCCTACACCCCCTGTTCAGAACTCTTAAATCTAATATAACCCTTTCCTGCTGCAAGTCCTGCCATTTCATTCTGACTCATCCATATTTCTCGTCCTTTCTTTAAAAAACAACGCAGGGGGCCCCCACAGTCATAGTCTAGCCTAGTCACAAGCCAAAGAAGAAAAAAATAACCCGACTTGCTTGGATGAAAGTGTGTCAATGTTTTGATCTAAACTTAGACTGATGATGATGTAGCGAGCTAAAACGGTAAAGTTTTTATTACAACTGTGCTATTTTGGGGTGTATCGGGCATTTTCCTGTTTAGCTCTAAAGTAATGCCTGTGTACATCCAGCTCACAGCATAAGCACTCATACCAGAGCTAATGGGGGTTTTAAAATGCACTGCACAGCAGTACATGTTTATTATACCATCACATTTCCAACGGGTCCCTACCGCAAAGTTGAAAACCTGTTTCTATCGAGACGGAGAGACACATTGAACCAGTGAGTGTCCTTCCGCAAATATAATCACATTACAAGGCAGTGTGGCTCCTGAGATGCATCCCCAAAAGACACCAGGCAGGTTAACTTAGCCCTAATTTAGCAAAAAAGGTGTATCTTGTAATTTGGTTACCCAATATGTACTTCTCTTTGACAAAGTTTTGAATAACTTTATCCCTGCATGCAGCATACAAAAAAAGAATGTATGCAGAATATTTCATTTTGCCAAGTTACATGGACAACTACAAACCTATGGTGGTCTGGTAAGTATGCAATCCTGATTCTAAAATTGAAAAAAAAAGTTAGCGTAAATTGAAACCAGTGTTTGAAAATTCTTAAGACTGGAAAAATATCGCAAAGGCATTGTGGGAAAAATGGATGCGACCGTAGCGATTGCGTGTTCACTTTTGTGTCTGCGAGCACCGAAGTACCTGATAAAAATGTTCAATTTTCTCGCTAGGTTCTATAGGTTCAGACCCAATTATGATACAAATTCAAAACAAAACAAAGTAACAGGCCCTCTGATGCAAAAACATCCATAGAACAACTTTGTTTTCCAGAGATATTTGAGATTTAGTTTCATTTACACACATTCTCTATGAGGGACTGATAATGTTAATCTCTCACGCAGTACCAATTCAGATATCTTTTGCAGTCTGTGACACAGACTACACCGTGGGAAAATACTTTCCGGGCTGCCGTACTACAAACCAAACTTTCAAGGTAAAAGGAGGTATTCTTGTTTGAAGTTTTCTACCAGTTACATCTTTTTTTCACATGTGAGGGTTACAAAAAAGTTAAAAACCATGACAAAAAGAAATACACTGTAGCCAACTGAAACACAAGATACATCCTTTTGCCATAATAAAGCCAAACTATGAATCCACCTGTAAGAGTTTGATCAGCTGACACTCAAAATAGGCCAAAATGGTTCTGTTTTTGTTTATCCAGACATCAAAATAATCCTGTTTTACACACCCATGCGGATGCATACAGATGTGCGACGCATGCTTTATGCACTTTGGCTGTTGTTTTGTCTTGATGTTGTGCTTTTGTGGTTTATTGTATAAATTTGTAATGTTACCAGGCTTCCTATAGTGCCATAGACTCAGAAATGACCTTAGGAAATAAGAACTCACAATTGTCATTGTGTTTCCATTTCCAATTTATGTTAAGTGTTTACCATCAACTTGGTGTCACCGTTAGTTTCGGTAATAAAAACTAACATGAGGTAAGTTTTGACTATTCTATATCACGAGGAAATAGCCGATGATATGAAGAGTCACTATCACATGGTTTTAAATGAGTGTTGTTTTTAAAATTATAATCCCATTTTGATTGTCTAAATCCTGGGGTGGGGGTATTCAACACACATGATCATTTGTGCCTCAAACATGGGTATCATATTATTCAGGCTCATGGGTATCATATTATTCAGCTCATGGTATTAATTATGAATGACCTTTTTTCATGGTAATTTTTGCCATACTCTGGGTCACTTTTTAGACTTTCCTAAATTCCTCTGAAAATTGGCCAATTTCTGCAATCTAAAGCCAAAATTACCCAAATTTTCTATTGGTCAAAATTTTTGGAGACAAAAATAACTTATGCTAATTTGGCCTAAAATCTACATCTCTGGTAGAGCTATGGGTCCCTTTTGTTGCACAAATTGGTATAGATATGGGTGCTACTTTTAGACTTTCATGAGGCACGTCCCTACCCAAACAAACTTTTAGACCCCCTCCCCCCCCCCCCCCCCCGGATTTATCACATCTTTTGATCAGTGATGAAGAAACTAAACATTTTTCTTCAATATTAAACATTAAAAAAAACTTGTTTAAAAAATAAAAGTACAAAAATACAGTGTAAAGGACACCAAACACTAATTACCAGCTACTCAAACATGACACCAAGACACTTCATCCATCCCCATTTGATACTCCATAACGAAATATACACCTTGTGACTCACTGCTAGCGATAAAGAAAGTCCCTGCTGTTGTCGTTGCATATTCTGTTGTTGACCGGGCACTAAAATGCTAACTCCGATGGCGACAATTTCCTACAAACACAAGTGCCGATTACGATGATGCAATCATAGAAATATTTTCTATGCCATTATCATATCCAAGGTCAGCAAATTCACATCCGCCACACTTGTAACTAATTATAATGGCATAAAGAAAACTCCCATTTTTTTCTTCTGTTGTAAGGTATCTCGCCATTGCTTTCAATAATTAATACACATTTGTGGATTTACTTACTTATTTCAGAGGGAGAAAGTATTATGGCAAACTCTAGAAAAACAGCAAGAACACCACGTTGTTGAATGTTTTTGTCTTCACAGTGACCCCATGTTTGTCTCACACTTCATCAAAAGCAAGCGGATTGCATTAGAGCATTATGATTTAATGATTACATGGTTTAAAAACTACCATTTTATGAATGCAGGAAGTGGCATGATGTTTCTTACCAAGAATTGTCATATGCACATCCTGTTCTACATAGGCCTATGCAGAGATGCCAACGTTCAAATCCAGAAAATGTATTTTTTGCCCAATAAAACGAGTGTCTTTTGACGTGGGCCGAAAAGAATATTTTCTCATAATTACATGCTCATACAAACTATAAAACTTTCCATGAGATCCCTACTTGTGACAAATGTCTGTCCTTTCTGTCGTGTCGTTCCTCCCACAATGAGGGATGCTAAAGCCAACAAGCATAGTGGACATCTGGTAGAATATTCATCCTGTGTACTTCCTACAATAGAAGTTTCCACTTTTTACTTTTACTCAATTCTGATTTAAAAGTTTGCTTCCTTGGCTTTTTGCTTTGGTGCCATTGCATAATTGAAAGTTTTCAACAAAAACGACAAGAAAAAACATGATAAAATCCCACAATTTACTGGCTTCACTTCTGTTACACTACACCCAGTGTCAAACATACCGGCAAGAAAAATATCATGGTACCCTATACCCCTGGCTTCCTTCCCTGTGCCACTATTCACTACATGTTAAAATATATGTGAAACCAGCAAAACAGCAACAAGACGCCGCCGGATCTTGTCAATATCACGAATTTTGACTGTGGCTTATTTTGGAACAAACGACCGCCAAAATAAACCATTAAAAACAAGGTTTACTTTTCTGCAGCAGATGGGGTCTTAGTATCATGAGCTTTGGTTGTCTACTACTGCAACGCATATTTTTCTTCATTATCGTCTTGTAATACTATTATTCGTCATTTCTTTTTATGGCAATTTGCTTTTCCATATTTTAACCAGCAAAGAGCGTATTCCCGTATTAAAGTGTACTACAAAATTAACTAATACGGAACAGTGTACCGATTGGAATTTCTGCCTATGGAAATGCACTTATCACCTGCCATTGAGCTTTGTTATAAAACAGCTTTTTAATGTTTACCAATTAAATTTCCATGAATGTGTGACTCCTTTTAAATTTATTAGAAATGTATTTGTAGTAGCCAATGCTCATGTAATGTCGACAAGTCGGGGAAATCACATGGTTGACAACTTTGGTCAACAACAGCCTTAACATGGAGGCTACAAAAATCAATCCCATGGCATTGCATTTTACAGGGAATTAAAACTGGCAATGAAAAAAACATCAATTTAAAAAAAATCAAACAATTGCTCAAGCACTGATATTACCTATGCATAATAACGAGTACAATCATTTACTCAACCCATCCCAGTGAAAACACAGGGTCACATGCTGTCGTTGGGGTGTGCTTTCCATTGCATTGTGGGATTGAATTTAAACCATCACCTGACTGACACAGGTGTTGGAATGATTCTAAGAGTAAGTAGGCAGGCTTTCCTGTGGTTCATAATTGCACACGTGACAACATGGTAAATGAAAACAGAGCAACTTTTGAGACCCATGGTTGTTTGAAGTTGGAAATCCCTGGGCCATGGGGAAATTGATTAATTACTTGACATGACGTAATGCCATATAATTACACGTCTAATGCAACATAGATATTTGTTTATAGACGTAGCGAAGAAAAAAGTATTTTTCCAATTAGTCATGTTCCATTTCATTTTGGGGGTCATATTAATGAATTTGTTTTTATTTCATTAATTGTATGAAACATTATTCCTAGAATATTTTTTTAATACAAGTTATATCAATTTAAGGGTAACCACATAATTACAACCATCATGAGAATACATGTTATCTCGCAATCTGCCACTGCACTGCATAAGTGCACAAAAATTGGCCTTTCAAAATTTTGCTCTAATCTTATTTTGAGCGGTACATACAGAATACATACAGAAATACCAGAACATGTTGAAATCAAACCCAGTAAAAGTTAAAATCACTTTAATATTTTGGGTGTACATATTGCAACAAACATTTGAAGCATGACTAAGAATACATTCATTGAACATCAGCTGAAACACTGAAATTTTTCATGTCTTTATGGGCCCTTTAGTTCATTCAATTCAACCTTTTAAAAAAGAAAAAACAGCTTTTGCCTTTACTTGTTCGACACTTTAACAAAGCAATGTTAGGCTTACACATCAATGTGGAATTTAAAACGATTTAATTTTGGCCACTTTTCTGAATATGCATACTTCTGCAATTGATAATTAACTTTTCATATGTGTAAAATAGTGTCAAAACATCACAATTGGAAATTAACTTCCTTCTTGTTCATAATACTCACCCACCTTAGCATTGATAAGAGTTAATTAATACAATTTTTGTGTGGTATGGAGCATGTATGTTTGCTATTACCAAGCACTTCCTTCTTTAAAATTATTTAAAAAAATACTAAATTACCATTTTTTTTCAAAAAATTCATATAAATTACCAATTGAGAAAATCTTCCAACACTGAACTTTGTGGTAAAAATCTTTCGAGGAACACTTAAAACCAAGATTCAGTATTTAGAAAATGCCCGGAATTGATAAGTGCATCTATGATCTTTTCTTGGTATAGTAGACACAGTATGTTACATTGCAAACTAAACTACATCTTTCCTAAATTGAATCATGTATATCAAGTTCCTCAACTCCACATATATTTTCAAATCACATCTGGATTTTGAATTTGAAAAACTTGCCCAATATTTTTTTTTCAATCAAAATTAGCCCCATAATTTTCTGATTTTGCATGTTCTACCAGAGTAGATTCAACTCTCTATATATGACAAATGCAAAAAGTAAAAGCTCTAGACACCATTTTGCCATACACTGGTAATATACATGGTGTATCTACCAGTATGTCTTAATCATCCAATGGAATTGCACCATGTTTACCTACTGCCAAAACAATTGGGTTTGCCAACAATTTTCTCTATCTATATACTACAATCCAGCGAGAGGTAAACCAACCATTGATGAACAGGGGCAAGATTTAGGGGTGTACCTGATGTGCGACCCCCCCCATGTTTTGTCCGAAGCACTGCAGATCTAGAAAAATGACTGTTGCGGCACAGGGCAACTGGCACCCTGTAGAAAGAATTCTACACCCCCCCCCCCCCCTTAAGATTTGAACGACTGAAACAAATACGCTTGGGTGTATCCTGGATCCGCCCTGATAAAGAACACAAGTGTTGGGTTAAAATGAGAGGAGTTTTGGGCGTAAAGGTCTGGTTCGATGCCTTAAGTTAATTCCTCTTTTGAAAACTAGCGGGTGTAATCTTTGGAACTGGGGGATCCACGGGTTATGAAGCCGTGCACATCATAAACGCCTACGGAGTATGTATATACAGTCATAAGATACTCTGACAATAGATGTTCTGACCATCCATTTTGTGGTCAAGAATAAGTGTAGCGCAATATAATGACACTAAGTGACCCCTGAATGACAATTTGACCTCATCTGTTACCCACAACCCCTCCCTCTCAAAGGACCAAGAATGAACTTGATCCACTTACTGCACTAAAAAACTACACATTTAACCCGAAGTGCATATTGACATGCACAAGATATGACACTAAGGACCCTGAATGACCTTTGACAGTCACAGTATTCATTTTTGTTGGCCTCTAAAGAGGGAAGTGCAACCTAATGGTTCTACATAATTCTGACATTTTGTTTTTACATGTATAGTCTAGATGAAGAGAAATGATTGTAACGATTTACTTTAAATAATAATAATACAACAGTGCTTTCATATCCACTGGAAACAGGTGCTATACAGCAGCATTATATTACTATTAAACATAGGTGGCTTAAAAAAATAAGAAATATGCGTTCAAAAACTTTGGGTAACTTAATGAAATCCAAGCCAAAAAATACCTCCCCACCTTCATTCTTGAAATGATATTGACTATGTGGGCATGTACTGCACTTTGGCACACAGTGAATTTGACAGTTTGATTGAAAAAGAAAACTGCTGTAATATTGGAATAAAGCAACAAACACCAGAAAAAGACTTGTCAAATAATGCACATCTAAAAAGACGTTTACTCAATACCACTTGAAGGTGATGAACCTTTTGTCTCATGAGTTCACATTTCAAAACCAACTCATTGCAGATAATTTCTTTCTTGCAGACACTTGGTACAGTTGTTTTGTTAAATTTGTTTGCTTGGTTTGATCTTACACCTGGCACAAAAAGTATCTCGGCATGTTTTTCGATCAGTATTGTGCCAAAGTCAGACCATTTTGAAAGTTTTCGAAATATAAATTTTGTTGCCTAGGTCTTGCTCTTTCATTTAACACCTCGCTTGTAAAAAAGCGTGCAGAAATGGCCGAGATAGAAGGCCCGAAAGACGCAAACCCCCAAAACCAAGAGTTGCAGTTTTTGGATTTTTCAATGGGCATTGCAGTGTACTGGGACACGAACACATGTACCACAATTCAATATTGCAAGTAGGCTTTCTCGCTCATTCAGTCAGAAAACTTCTTTGTGTAGCATTAATACACAAGTATTGCATTGTACCACACAGTGACCATTGAAAAATCCAAAAACTGCAACTTTTGGTTTGGGGGGTTTGCGTATTTCGGGCGCTCTATCTCAGCCATTTTTGCACGCTTTTTTACAAGCGAGGTGTTAAATGAAAGAGCAAGACCTAGGCAACAAAATGTATCTTTCGAAAACTTTCAAAATGGTCTGACTTTGGCACAATACTGATCGAAAAATATACCGAGATACTTTTTGTGCCAGGTGTATGTTGGGATCAGAACTTCACACTATAACACTAAACAGGCCCAAAAATTTGTTTAAAACAATGAGAAATCTCGCAAAATGAGAGTTAAATTGGCTTCGGCCTCACACAACGAAGGCGGGGTTGCTTTTTTATTGATTGAAATAACATCATCCACGCCCAGGAATGTGATTTCCAGAATATGTTTTAATTATGGCCAAATTTCCAGATATTCCAGAAATTATGGATTGTCTTAACCTTACAATAAATACAATTGTTTTTTTTATAGGCACTGACTTTGCACGAACCTAGTTTGGTTTTGGTTCTCGCAAGTGTATCCACGCAAAACCATGGGCAACCAGGTTGCGGTGGGTTTTCGCCATAAATTTCAGCCCTGAACAAGTATTTCAATAGAAAACAAGGCGAACTCGATTTACGCCAGCGTTTAAATATTCCCCGCGAATGTGGCGTCACGAAAGCGACTTAACTGGCAACTACAACACCCCCCCCTCCGCAACAACCTGCAGCACCCAACCCATCCCCAACACCCTGCCAACCCAACATCTGCAACACACACCCAAAACCCCCCAACACCCACCCAATCCCAAACACCCCCCCCCTTCCCCCACCACTCTGCAGCAACCACCCCCCCCCCCCCTTCCTAACACCCACACCCCCGGCAACACCCCCACCCCCAAATCCCCGCAACACCACACTCCCTCCACAACACCCGCATGCCATACCCCCTCCCAACACCCTCACCCCATCCCACACTCCCCACTCCACCCCCTCCCAACACTATCACCCCCTCCCAGCACCCGAAACCCACTTCCCTAACACCATGCAACACCCACCCCCTCCCCAAAACCCTGCACACCACACCCCTGCCACTGCCACATGACCCAGTGTCCTAAATATAGCAATTCGTGATTTTTGATATTAGTAATTAGTCATTGCATACTCATTTGCCAAATACCCAACCTCTAATCAGGTCGAGAACTCTTCAGCACGCTTCCTTCACCAAGGTACATCATTATAAGCCTTACGGAACTCTAGGCAACTTGTATACAGGCCCTTCAGGAAAACTTCAGAAATTATGCAAATTAGATACTGAATTAGCAGATTTTACGCCCAAAATTAAATCGGGTTCGAGAAAAGAGACCTATCAACCGCTTCTTTCACACGTACATAATTGTTGCCCTTACGGAACTCCCGATAAATCATAATAAAAACGTGGTTAAATTTTGTCACAGACGGTAACGGACGGACGAATGAAAACGATGTACGGACGGAAGGGACGATGCTCATTTTATAGTACCGTTCCGAACTCGCTCGGTGGGGACAAAACGTGCCAGTTAACAAGAATGCACCATAAATTCTTCCTTCTTGGATTTGTTTCCATGGCTTTCAACTAAAGTCGGTAGTGAAATATGACATGTGGTGACATTTATTTTGAATCACGGTGTGTAATTGAATTAGGACCTTCTCCCTTTATGGTCAATGATTCAATGAAGCAAAAAATCGTTCCAAACTGCCATCTTTGTGCTCTTTTAAACAAATGTTGCAAAAGTGCTTGATCAAATGGACTTTTAAGTATTTAGAAACCTAGTCAAACTGCCACACAGAACAAAAAAAAAAAAAACAACGGCGAACTCGTATTACGCGATGCGTAAAATAGTCCCCGCCGAAGTCGCGTCCATAACATGAGATAAATGCAACTACAACACCCACCCTCCCCAAACACCCGCCACAACCCCACACCATCCCCCACACCCGCAAAACCTAACACCCCGCAAAACCCTTACCCCCTCCCAAACACCCCACAACCCCTACACCTCCAACACCCCGCAACACCTAAACCCCCTCCCCAACAACGCCGCAACACGCATACCCCCACCAACACCCAGCAACACCCCTCCCGCCAACACCCCTCCCACAACAGGCAAGGCCCCTCCCAAACAACATGCAAACCCCCCACCTCTCCCCAACCCCCTGAAACAACATCGCCCAACACCTGCAACAACAACAGTCCCCCCAACACCCTACAAAACCCCACCCCTCCAAACATCCACTCAAACCCCATGTCCAACCCCTGCCACACCCACCCTCCCAATGCTCACAACCCCACCCTACCCCCAAACACCCGCAAACATCCCACCCCATCCCTAGCATAGTAGTCTTCATTGTAGCGAAGGAATTTTGCATATCCGACTTACCGTTCAGAGATACAGCAATGTGCATATTTAATTAGACATTTGAATCATACGACGCCGCATACATCAATACTTTTCATATTGCAACCCCAGAGCTCACAAGATGCAGTGGTGATTAAGACTTCTTCCTAACGCTAATGTTCGCTAATAAATCACGAGGCTATCAGTGATCAGTTTATGGACCTCTAAGAAGCTGGAGTCGTTATAATTATGTGCATGACATTTTCTACACCAGCTAATATCTTCATAGTAGTTAGAACACACAGATACCACCGAGTAGACTGGATTACCTACCATAGACATACATCACTGGTTAGGATTCTGTATTGGCATTTTTTATAAGATAGTTTTGTGGCAATATGGCTTTTTGGCCTAATATGCGGGAATAGGTTTTTTTTTTTGTGCCCGATTTGAATTTCATAATGATTTGCCTAAAATAAACATTCAAAAATGCTAAAACGGAAAAAGTTATAGGCCGCATCTGATGAATTAGGTCAAATTTCATTCATCTCAAATGGCGTCATGGTAAACCCGTGACGTAGATACTGGGGAGCTGTGGTCTAATCCAGTAAACCAACAGCCACTCTCTCCCTTGGGGCAATACAGGGTAGCCATTGGGGTAGGGTAGGTACAGCCGAGTAGCCACATCACTGTAATATACCTAATAACATGTGCATTGTAAAGGCTCCTTATCTGCAGGCCTAGCAATTAGCCAGTGTGTTGTACTGTGTCGTAGCTGCCGCGGTAGGCATGGAGTAAGAAAAAGGCTGTGTAATGTTTGTAAAAGAGGTGCAAGGGTAGGCCTTATGTAATTAGGGCAGAAAGTGCCATTAGGCTTTGAAGTAACAACAGGTCATGTAAGGGTTAAGATTAATAACGGCAAGAATCTATGATCTAAGTCAAACTCATTGGGGACATACTGCAAGGCCAATTATTGAGGTCCTGAAAAATCAATCGACAATTGTGGAGACACAAGCACTGTAGAATTTGACCATTTTAAGGTCACACGAGGTGTGACCTGGGGTAACATGAGGTCACCAAGCTCACCAACATGTGGGACTCTAAGGGCATTTTATCTAAGTGTCAAAGAAATGATCAACATTTGTTGATACACAGAAAGTTTTTATAATTCTGACCAAATTTAAGGTACATGAGGTCACAAAGATCAAATGAGGTCACCAGGTCAAAGAGGTCCACAGGTTTAAATGAGGTCACAAATGTGGGACCTACCCAAGGGTCATGTAACTAAGTGTCTTGAAAATTTGATCAATATGTAGTACACCAAGCAATTTATAATTCTGACCATTTACAGGTAATGAGGTCACAAAGGGTAACATGATGGTCATCAAATGTGGGACTCTACCCAGGGGCCATTTTATCTAAGTGCAAATAAATCGATCGACATTTGTGGGACACCAAGCAATTTTATAAGTCTGACATTTTGGGACACTACCCAAGAGGCCATTGTTAACTAATAGTCAAAAAATCGGTCAAATAGTGGATACCACCAAGCAATTTATAAGTCTGACCATTTTAACGGTAACCATGAGGTCACAAAGGTCACATGATGCGGTCACCAAAAGGTGGGAAATACCAGGGCCTAATGCATTAAGTGTCAGGAAAAGCGATCGACATTGTGGATAACCAAAGCATTTATACTTCTGACCAAATTTAAGGTTCACGAGGTTACCAAGGTCAAATGAGGTCACCACATGTGGATCACTACCCAAGGGGAGGGGACAAGGTATCTAAGTGTCATGAAAACGATCGACATATCCTCGGAGACACCAAGCAATTTTATTATTTTGAATATTTTCCGGTCACATTGAGGGGTTACCAAGGTCACATGAGGTCATAGAGGTGTATCTGAGATGTTAATGGATGTCAATCAAACCCAAATAAAATTAAATGATGATAACGGAACGCCTTAGTGTGTCTTCCAAAAACACTCAAAACAAGACCAGAACCGAATATTAAGATTGGCTCTTCAACATACCCTGCTTCTACCACTGTTCGTAATGGGAATTAAATCTTGAGTCCACTTGGTCAATGGACAACTATTAAAAAGTGTGCCAATCTGCCGATTCCAATCAGATAGCACCTCAGTAGCATAAGAAACTTTCTCCAAGAAACTGCAGAATTCTAATACATGATTTTTTGTAACATCACGCTTTGGACAACGGAAATCACATGCTAAATGGTTATAACTGAACAAAATCAAAAACACTCAGCTTGTCCGACTTGCTGCACAGTTGTTTTAACAAGACTGAAATATGATAAAATCACACTATCTCAAGTTTCTACATTGGTTACCTGTCCGTGAAAGAAGTCATTACAAAACATTGCTTCTGACCTGGAAAGACATGAACAATATGGCACCCTTCCTACTAACTGATATCTTTTACCATATACTCCTGCACGTTTTCTAAGGTCAGCTGACACTCTTTATCACAGTTCCACGTACCCATGTCTTGCACTTGGGGTCGGCTTTTTTTCTGCTATCGACCAAAATTTGGAACTCGTACCCGCTGCTCTTCGCAATCAAATTCTGTTCTCATTTCAGTCTGGATACTCAACCTTCCCTTTTTTTTAAACTGCATATAAAGACTAAAAGATTGTATTCTATTTTTGACATCTATTTTTGTAGGTTTACTGTTATTTAATATTAACTCTTTTGCTTCTTGTAAAGGTCAAACAATTTTATAGTTGAAAATGTTTTATTCAGCCTCATTGATTGTCCTACAGTATTGTCCTAATTGTCTGTTTCTTATGTTCCTGCGCTGGGATAGGAATTGGTTGTATTAGATAAATGGCGCATATCAGTGCTATTATGATTTTATATTTTATTACTTCAGCATGTGGGACACTACCAAGGGCCATTTTAACTAAGGTAATGAAAATCGATAAACATATGGGATAACCAAGCAATTTTATATTTGAACAATTTTAAGGCAATGGGGTCACAACG
Organism: Ophioderma brevispina; assembly: GCA_023653785.1. Lineage (NCBI taxonomy): Eukaryota > Metazoa > Echinodermata > Ophiuroidea > Amphilepidida > Ophiodermatidae > Ophioderma > Ophioderma brevispina. Next base: position 137,000 of record JAMKCH010006945.1, read on the forward strand.
GTAACATGAGGTCATCAACATGTGGGACACTACCCAAGGGCTAATGCATCTAAGGGTCCATGAAACGATCGACATATGTGGATATACCAAGCAATTTTTATTCTGACCCAATTTAAGGTCACAGAGTTCACAAAGGTCAAATGAGGTCAACCAACATGTGGTACAATACCCAGGGACCAATTATCCACAGTGTCATTGAAAATACGATGAATAGTGGATACACCAAGCAATGTTATCTTCTTCATTTCAGGTCACATTGAGGTCACAAAGGTCACATGAGGTGCATCAATGTGGGACACTACCAGGGGCCATTTTATCTACGGTCAAAGCAAATCAATAGAATCTGGTGGATACCCAAGCAATTTTATATAGACCATTTGGGCCCTACACGTGCATTGTACCTAGAGTCCTAAAAATCGAGCACCCATATGTGGACTTACACCAAGGACTTTTCTAAATTCTGACCATTTTAAGGTACCATGCGGTCACAAACATGTGGGACACTACCCAGGGGCCATTTTATTTAGTGTCATAATATCGATAGACGGGGTACACCCAAGAAGTCTATATTATGACCATTTTTGGGGAAAAAACGCCTCTCTATCGCGAACCCACCCGCGGCGAGAAAGGTAGCTTGGGGCACTACCCAAGACATGAAAGGACATAAAATTGGTGATGTAGGCCTATGTGGACACAGCGGGGCAAAAATGCGGGCATGGCACTAAGTTAGGTTAAATTTTGCCACGTCCAGTACCACCGCGTCAGGGCGTCGTGAATATTTGTTCTGAGAAGTTATACTGCGATTATTATACAATTAAAATTTTCTGTTTCGAAAATTTTGCACATGATTGTGAAACAGTATGGAATATGTCGCGGTGCTCATTAATGATATCTGATTTAATGGCTTTGCGGTGTCTATCACGGACCACGAAGCCTGTGTTAGGGCCAATGACCCATGCCGAGAATATAAGCAACAATGTATAAAAGCAATTCTGGCACCAACCCAGCGCCACTTATAAGATACCCAAACAAGAACGAAAAGTTGTACAGAACCTCAACTTCGAGTTTAAAAACGCCATGAAGTTAGTAGCATACCAGAAGTTAATATAGTAACGCTAATAACTTATGTGAACAGGGATAGGGAATTTAAATATATACGTTATTTCGACTTCGGCCCTTTGTGAATTAACATTCTTTGCGGATGCCTTCATGGCATCAGACGAAGAAACATGACACGGCAGTTTCTATTGGTGTATAAAAACTGAACCTTGATCCGAGTTCAATGCCTTAGATTAGTAGTATTGACGATTTGGTGTAACGGGCATTTCATGACGTTCATAGTTTGTTTAATTGCTATATGGAGCTGTGTAATATGAATATTTATTTTGTAACATTATTTGGAAAGCACGCATCATCCTGCCAGGGAAATGAATAGGGTCATTCATGAGACCGTGTCTCATGCTCTTGGGAATTCCCAATGTATCCTCAACAGCGACTGAGTTCATGAATTATTAATTAGCACAATATTATGTTTTATCAAGGAGGTAGGCTCCTTGTTTTTATAGTAGGGATCCAAAATTTTGGATATTCTGATGGTTTCTAACTCATGAAAATATGTAGACTATATTAATGTATACAAATATACAAACACAGCATTTGGATCGACCGAGGCAGAATTTTATTAAGAACACGGTTGCGTAAGTTGACGCTCTTGGGAATTCCCATTGAATGTAAACAGCGATGAGCTAGAATATAATAGCACAAAATCTCTTATGTGTGTTCTAGAGAGGTAATATAAATTTTCACGGAGAGGTTGCTCCTGGTGTGTTACGTGGGGATAAAACTTTGGAGTTTGTGCTTTATCATTGAAATTATGTCTGGGTATATTACTACTGATATAAATTAATATACAACATACAAGATGTTTGGATCGAAGAGACAGCTTTTATTAAGAACAGGTTGATGTAAGTTCCATGTGTAGGATGGTAGAATCTTGACAAATACAGACGCATCACACAGACAGGCATATTCTAACACATCAACTCGATCCACAAAGGTTTACAATTAGAGCCTGCAAATCCAACTCGCTCACACCGCCCTCTCGCATTTTCATAATGATGAAGAACCGGTCACACATGCGAATTTTCTACTAGGAAACTGGATGATGCAAGAAAACACCTGTAAAAAAGACCAAAAGAAAACCAAACCATCGTAACATGCGTTCTGGCATACATCATAGCTGGGCCGACACCAAATGTCAGAGCAAAAACAAGCTATAAATAAAAAAACTAGTAGGGCGTTTAATAAGCAACGGCAAAGCTAGATTCTTATCCGTGATAGCATAGGAGATTTATTAATAGTCCAAAAAGATGTGCTGGCCCATGATATTCTTTCATGCAGTGCGAAAAAAGAATTTTGAGTATCAGATGATACGTTTGAAAAAATATAGCAATACGTGGATTTTTTGCATATTAATTCGCTATTTGCATACTCAATTTGCCGAAATACGCCCCCAAATCTAATCAGGTTGAGAAATCTTCAGCCCGCTTCATTCCACCCAGTGCTCATTATACGCTTACAGAACTCCAGAAAGAAAAGAAACTTGGTACAAGGCCTTGCAGGAACATTGTTCATAAATTAAAAAATTAAAAAAAGAAAAAACCTAAAAAATTAAAAAAAAAAAAATTTTTTTTGTTACGCCCAACATCTAAACCAGGTCCAGAATCATCAACCCGCTTTCTTTTCCACCAAGTTGCTCATTGTCGCCCTTAGGGAATCCAATAAATCGTTGTTTGGACAAACATGGGTTAACATTTTTTTACAAAGAACGGAACGGACGGGCCGGAATATTGATGAACGGACGGACGCTGCTCATTCATAGTCCCCGTTCGAACTAATTCGGGGGACATTAAGACACTCTTGCCTGATTTATCGAAAGAAAAGAATTATTACCTGGTCAGTCCTTTTTTTTTTGATATACAGTTCTCGACGATGCCATTGAACAGATTATAAAAATCAAAAGAGTTGTTAAAGGCCAATTCTAAAATCTTACCGAAGGTCATATAGTTTCAAAAATAGGGACAACTGCCACAAGGAGGAGGATTAGTCTCCTGATTTCAGGCATTCATCCAAATTTTGATAGAAAAAATATATTTTAAAGAATTTCAAAATTGGTGAGGAAACAAAAGAATACAAACACCCCCGAAAACTCCAAATTTTGACATTTGTATCAAATTGCTTGACGAGTTGACGGCACACAACAACCAACAAAACATACCAGTTTCCGATTTAAGTGGTTTTGAAATGCTCTCAAATTTGTTCTTTTGTAAAATGTAGCAAACATGGTAAACAGATAAGAGCATTCCGGAACAAGATATTGTTGAATCACCAGAATTACATATTGCATTTTTTTTCTTTTTTAAGCATGAGTGTGTGCAGCATAAATTCCATGTGACAGGTACTATTAATTTTGTTCTTTGGCACATCACCAGATTGCAGGCTTGTAGGCCTGTATCAGGATTCAAGACCTTCCTAAAGCAGTCCAGTCTTGGCGGCGGCACCACGTCAACCCAGATGGATAGGAAGAACCAATTGTGTATGTGTTTGGGGGTCCCTTTAGAAAGAAATATTCTAAAAAAGCCACTCTGCAGTCACAACACTGCCATCTTGTGAATACTTAAGATCCATTTTTCTGGCAAACTAGAAGTTTGTTTATTAAAGACAACCCAGTACTTATCACTATTACTGAAGGCGACACCAAGGGAAAGGGTGTGAAGGAACATGGAATTTGACTAACCCTAACGGTACCAAACATCAACAAATGTCACTGCACTGAGTGAGAAAAATGCACTAAGTCCCAGATGTACTGATTGCATCATAAAACGAAGACATAATTATGGGCACAAAATCACTGGCTGGTCAAGCAACACCGTTGTAATGTGGTATTGAGCCCCCTTTCTAGACCAACCCAAATTTCAGACTTTCCTCCTTCCCTCTACCATTATTCCTTCACTCCTTCCTGGCTAGAAACATATCGGGTGTCAGGCAGAGTGTTTTGAGTCCATCCCACATTGCACCAGTTTATGGGCATGAAATAGCTGGCTGGGTCAGCGACACCATTGAAAGCATGCTATCCCTGGTCATGGGTCATTCGTGACCGACCCAAATTTCCAACTTTTTCTCTTTCACCTCTTCCCTTATTCCTTCGCTCCCTCCCGGCTAGAAATAAAATACAACTGTACTGTCATCACTGCAAATGTGAACCAATCTGATCAGTATAATTGAGTTCAGGGGGGGTAGGACACGATCTGCTCGATTTGGGCATTGGGGATTTCCAAACGGTAATTTGGGGAACTGCTACGTGCATTTACTATGGGAGTCTCGGTCCCAGTGACATTAAAAAATCATCTCTAAAAAAAAAAAAAAAAAAAAGCACCACGTCAACCCAGATGGATAGGAAGAACCAATTGTGTATGTGTTTGGGGGTCCCTTTAGAAAGAAATATTCTAAAAAAGCCACTCTGCAGTCACAACACTGCCATCTTGTGAATACTTAAGATCCATTTTTCTGGCAAACTAGAAGTTTGTTTATTAAAGACAACCCAGTACTTATCACTATTACTGAAGGCGACACCAAGGGAAAGGGTGTGAAGGAACATGGAATTTGACTAACCCTAACGGTACCAAACATCAACAAATGTCACTGCACTGAGTGAGAAAAATGCACTAAGTCCCAGATGTACTGATTGCATCATAAAACGAAGACATAATTATGGGCACAAAATCACTGGCTGGTCAAGCAACACCGTTGTAATGTGGTATTGAGCCCCCTTTCTAGACCAACCCAAATTTCAGACTTTCCTCCTTCCCTCTACCATTATTCCTTCACTCCTTCCTGGCTAGAAACATATCGGGTGTCAGGCAGAGTGTTTTGAGTCCATCCCACATTGCACCAGTTTATGGGCATGAAATAGCTGGCTGGGTCAGCGACACCATCGAAAGCATGCTATCCCTGGTCATGGGTCATTCGTGACCGACCCAAATTTCCAACTTTTTCTCTTTCCCCTCTTCCCTTATTCCTTCGCTCCCTCCCGGCTAGAAATAAAATACAACTGTACTGTCATCACTGCAAATGTGAACCAATCTGATCAGTATAATTGAGTTCAGGGGGGGTAGGACACGATCTGCTCGATTTGGGCATTGGGGATTTCCAAACGGTAATTTGGGGAACTGCTACGTGCATTTACTATGGGAGTCTCGGTCCCAGTGACATTAAAAAATCATCTCTAAAAAAAAAAAAAAAAAAAAGCACCACGTCAACCCAGATGGATAGGAAGAACCAATTGTGTATGTGTTTGGGGGTCCCTTTAGAAAGAAATATTCTAAAAAAGCCACTCTGCAGTCACAACACTGCCATCTTGTGAATACTTAAGATCCATTTTTCTGGCAAACTAGAAGTTTGTTTATTAAAGACAACCCAGTACTTATCACTATTACTGAAGGCGACACCAAGGGGAAAGGGTGTGAAGGAACATGGAATTTGACTAACCCTAACGGTACCAAACATCAACAAATGTCACTGCACTGAGTGAGAAAAATGCACTAAGTCCCAGATGTACTGATTGCATCATAAAACGAAGACATAATTATGGGCACAAAATCACTGGCTGGTCAAGCAACACCGTTGTAATGTGGTATTGAGCCCCCTTTCTAGACCAACCCAAATTTCAGACTTTCCTCCTTCCCTCTACCATTATTCCTTCACTCCTTCCTGGCTAGAAACATATCGGGTGTCAGGCAGAGTGTTTTGAGTCCATCCCACATTGCACCAGTTTATGGGCATGAAATAGCTGGCTGGGTCAGCGACACCATCGAAAGCATGCTATCCCTGGTCATGGGTCATTCGTGACCGACCCCAATTTCCAACTTTTTCTCTTCCCCTCTCCCTTCCTTCCTCCCTCCCGGCTAGAATTTAAAAATACAACTGTACTGTCATCACTGCAAATGTGAACCAAATCTGATCAGTCTAATTGAGTTATTGTCCCATTACATCTTTGCCCAGAAACTAAAAGCTACGCTGAATCCCCATGTATGTGCATACACAGACGATCTTAATTATTGGTATACATTGTAAAAGCACCTATTCATACCCATGGTACTCTCAGCTCTAATAGTGTGGGTGGTTGTGGTGTATTAACGTAGGATTTTCATGCTAAAAATTTATTTATTGCGGTTTGGGTGCAGTAGGCCTTTAAACTGTCAGGAAAATGATGGGGGCAAAATTTTCGGGACTGAGCCCCTCCTGCAAGGGGGGAAATGTTAGTACAGGGAAAAATTTAAATCCAAGTCAAATTGTCGTTTTAATGTATATAATGCCGTTCCTCTCCGTCATACAAGGATTAAAAACGGATATATTTGCCTGAGGTTCCAAACTTTAGTTAAAGCGGTATAGCCCCTAATGGTTCAAGGCAACCCAGGGGGTAAAGCTTCGATGTTGTTGAAAGTGGTGTCAAATGATTCCTTGTGTCATACTGAACAGAAAATGCTTTAACTTTTTTGGTGATATCCACCATTGCGACATCCAGGGAAAATTTGGTGCCCCCATAGACCATGTAGACCCTTGCTACATTTTGCGATGTAATTAGAAAACCAAATGTCACACACGTAAAATAATACATTTTTGGATCCTGTGAGACAATACAAAAAAACTTTATACAGTTTCAACAAAATTGGCATTGGGTAAATTTACCACCAGGATGACCTTAAACCATTACGGGGCTATAGCGCTTTAACTAAAGGGTGGAACTCAGGCAAATATATACTTTTCTAATCGTATAAGGAGACGAACATTGTTAATGGACATTCAAACAAAATTGACTCGAGTTAACTTTTTCCATTTAGTAACGTTTTCCTTTCCCTGAGGAAAAAAGGGAGGCGGCGGGCAAAACACAGTCCGAAAATTTGCCACCCGTCATGTTCTGACTGTCTGGTCCCTATTGAATGAAAAAACCGCAAGAAACTCACTTTAAGCGCCAAAAATCCTAACGGGAACTGTTCCTTGAAATACCGACCCACACTATAATCAAAGGGTACCACCTTGAGCCATTAACTTAAGGACCTACTTCTGTATGTACGCAGCCATCATGTTTTCTTTCCTTTTTTTTTGCAGTAACTATCATGCCTCCTGACGTTACAAGAACACATAACACCACAAAATACCACTAATACCATAGTACATTCACAGCTTTTTTACAAGTACTATGCTAAGTTTCCTAATAGTCAAAACTCAGGTCCTCAGAGGGCACCCAGGTGTTTTGAGTCAATCCCACAATGCACCCATTTTTGGAAATTTCACCTCAATGGGTTCATGTGATCCCATAAAAATCCTATTCTTAACACATAAAAATCCGGACTTTAACCCTCATTTAGCCCACAAAGCATTACTATTAGTACTTAGGGAATTTTTAGCATGATTATGAAATATATTGTGGTTCTTAAACTTTTAAAACACTTTTTATCCCTACGTACTGACATGTGTTTGGTACAGTACAGTATAGGAACATTGCAATGCATCATGGGATTGATTCAAAACACCCTCTGGAGGGCACCACACATCATTAAATCTTTTCTATCGTTTTACGCATAGAAGCATAGTATTGATATATTGAGCATCACCAAACCCCTCTTTATACATTTTATGATAAGAGCTCGACTCGATGTGACAAAAATGTTAATAGGTCATGCTATTGTAATAACAACATTGAGGTTGATCTCGTTTGCATAAGAGTACCTTCAAAGGTACCTCCCCATACAGGGTACGCAGGCGCGGATCCAGGGAGGGGGCGGAGGGGGCGCGCGCCTCCCGGTAATTCTGCAAAATCTTGCAAAATCAGCCCATTTTGGACAAGTTTAGCCTTTCAGCCCCCCGGTAATTTTGACGTTTTTCAAATCCTGGATCCGCCCCTGGTACGGTATACCATGGTTTAGGGACTATGCAGTACCTAAGTGGATTATCACCAAAACACACATAAAATTAGGGAAAATGTTTCTGAGAACATCCTTGGACCTGATCTGTTTCCCCATGTCCAAAAACATGTTACAACTTACTAACAGTCTCATTGATCTTTTTAAATTCCACATGAGTTTTATCTTTTTTTAAAAATATGTCAGAAGTTTAAATTTTGAAAGGAAATTAAAATTGTTTGGAAAGAACATCCTTGGACTTTTTAAAATTTCATTCATGCATGTTAGCCAGATAACGGTGATCAATTACAATACAAATATCTCATAGATGCCTAATGTCAATATAAACTTGGGCTTAATTTCAACTCAGGCTACAACATCTTGTATTCATCTGCAAATTCAGATTATAGCTTTAAGTGTCCATTATGTTCCATCTAGATATTATAATCAGTCAAATTTTACAAATTTAGTCACATCTACAAGTGAGAAAAATGGTTGTGTTTTAATAAAAAATCAGGCAGTGTTTCATTTAAGACATAATGAATACTTTCTGTCATGTTCAAGTAAAGAATTACAACCAGTCAGCCAATTAAAACGAGTCAAAGATACAGGCTCAAATCAGCCTTGGCTAAATCGCATTGAAAAACATGCCCCTTCCCTGTTTTGGTTCCTCTCTTAGTTTACAATCCAGTGACCTTTTAAAACACAATTTGTAAGTGTAATTTCAGCCACATCTGGTCTAAACAGCACAATGACCAGGACATTATCAAATGTGTTAAGATGTTTAGGACCTGGAAAAAATCCACTACGGCCGACTATATAGCCGGGATATTCATACTGGCAGAAGCCTTAACTCCCCGGGCACATCAAAATAACGGCACCTCGACGATGCTCGGACTCTGGAGAGGGAGTTGGACTGTCCGATTGACGTCATTGGCATGCGCTGAGCGTGACATCTGTATGCACAGTTTTACACAATCCTACATGTGGTGCTGCTCCCCCTGAACAAGGATCACTTGAGTTGAAAGTCAAACCAAGAGCTCAATAATACAGAGGCCCGGCCAGTCCACCAGTCATAGCAATGATGCTTGTTTCTCTCTCTGTTGGCATTCATGTTAATCTACTCCCATGCATCATCAAAATGTAAAATATGACTTAAGCTATTACAATGATGAAATCTAAAAATAAATAAGTATAAGGGTCTGGAATAGAAAATGGAATAAATAAGGCTGTCGTCTTAAGCAACACATGTACTCTATAACCGAGACCCGCGCTTTTCTTCCAACACTTAACACAAACTCGCTGCACTCTATACATAATCAAAGCATTATAATGCTGAACAATGAAGGACATAGAGAGTGACTTATCAAGAGGCACACATGCAATTACATCAATTACCAATTATACAAGAGGTTATTCAAAATCAATGTGATGGATAGAGAAGGAGAAACAGAGGGAAAGAGAATGCAAAATGCTGACTTCTTCTATTCAGCAATGCATTTGATCACCAAGAATGCTTATCAGCAATGACTCTAATGAAAGTTATGACAACTTGAGAATTTTAAGTGAATAGCAAAACTTAATATTTACAAAAAGGGGCAAAATTACACAAAATATTCCTGAGGAGGACCGTCACAAGATCAATCCTGTTAACTGTGGCAAATGTGCAAAGGTGAAGATGTTGTTGAAGGTTGTTCAAAGCTCTGCTGGGCACTGCACGGCCTCCGAAAACATTTCAAAACGATTTCACCTGAGAGGTGAGAGGATGCTATCATTTATCCATATGTATGGATTGCCAGCCACCCTTAGATGTGCCCATCAAGGGTCCTTGTACATGAGGTAATCAACATTATTAAAATTCATAACTCTTTATGAATGAAGACAAGGGGCTCCAGTGGTTCCCATTCAATTCAGTCAAGAGCACATATAGATGCAGTAATAAACACTAACAGAAAAATTAATATATCTAGGATGATGAATTTTTGAAAGCCAATGACCTAGTTTTCTTCTCCATTACTATTAGTCGGTGTACAATATTAGAAGTAGATATCCAGTATACAGGTCAAAGGTAAAACAGCAATGGAGTCAAAACAAGATTTACTTTTTTCTGATGAAACGAAGTAAAAGACCTGTAACACTCAAGAGTCTACACATATAAATGGTTTTAATCAAGGTCGTGGACAAAATGGAACATTTTTGTTATCATGCAAACCACCAGTAGGGAGTCCAGAATTCAACCTTGTCTTACCAAGCCTTTTTGTAACACAGTTAAGTTTACCATGGGGATCCCCAGTCCCAGTCCTAGCCCCAACCCCTGTAAGCCACACACCCAGCACCAGCACTAGCACCAGTACAAGACCAGGGACAAAGTCACTAACCTCCACCATGAAAAGTGCATTTCCTAGTTCAGCAGGATCTGATTCTGGGGCTGAGGTTTGAGAAGGGTTGGGATCCCCATCTGACCTCAACCCTGAACCTGGAGGCGGCTGGGACTGGTAGTGGGTTTTTAGTACAGAAAGAGTACCCATCTTACCTCAACCAAGAACCTAAGGAGGAGGCTGAGGGTGAGGCCGAGATTGGCAGTAGGTTCTGTGAATGACAGGGGTACCCATCTGACCTCAATCCTGAACTTTGACAAGAAGGAATGATGATACCTAGATATTATGCCACTTCAAGATGGAAGACTACATGATAACTCTAAATCTATACTTTATAATATATAAAAGGTAAAATAAGTAGAAAGGTACAGTTGGTTACTGGTTGTGATAGGTTAAATGTTGTGATTGGTTACTGGTTGGAGTTGTAGTGTCAGGGGACAGCCTTCTTAAAATGATCTTTGTCTTCTATTTCTTTGATGTGTGGAGGTAGGGCACTTCTACTTCCAAACATCAAAACTTCTTTTTAAAGGGACACAGGCACATTTCCAACAAAATACAAAATTCCCTTAAAATAGCATTGAACACTTAAATATTTTACACCAAAGAATGGTATAATAGCCACCTTAAAGGGCCCAAGTTTCAATTTGAAGTCAGTTGGGCATTTCCAGGCTTTTCCCCTTCATTCTCAGTCAAAAGAACTTCATTTTTATGGCTAAATTTACATACTTCTGGTAAATGAGAACCTAGATACTGATAACAAAAATAAGGACATGGACCTATCTGAAAGGTTTACAGTAAAATTTACACAACTTTTAGTGTATCATCTTGTGCAGTTACGCAACCTAAGCGATTGGAATTAAACCTTACAAAATTACTTGATTTACATACAAATTGTTTTAGAGTTTTCAGGCTAATGTTAGTACATGTAAAAGCAATATAAACATGCAAAAGTTTTGTTAAAAATTTAGGGCACCCTACATGTTCCAGTGTCCATTTAACTTAAAATCTACATGTTCAGTTTAGCCAATTATTTTTGAAAGAATACGAACATACAAACAATTCAAGGCATCCATCTGCTAAGTCACAGACATTGACTTTTAGAAATCTCTAACCACACGGTGTCCATATTTGCATTGGAAGTCTGATGCACCAATAAAATGACGTTATTAGAGTCCGTATAAACAATTATTTTTAAAACACAGTATGCACGGGCAGTTTATGAATAAATAAACTACTAAAGGCTACTTAATTGTCTTTGTACTTGAAAAACATGCATCTGGTATGACTACAATAGCTCTTGAACTTCCACCCTGATATTCATAAGCTTGCTTTGCACACTCAATAACAAGGAAATTCTGTTAAATGTTAATTATTTTCTGCTAACCCAAACCTCAAAGGTTAAATCTCAGAAATTTCTTGCATTAATTTTGTGACCAAATCAGCCTTCTTAAGGCACTAATTTTGGGTAATAAACCTGAAAATTAGGCTACTTTGATGGTTTTTGAGACACTCCCTATTCAAATTTAATTTCTAATATACCTTCTGCTACACTGAAAATTTTCTAAAAACTGGATATTCCATGTTCCTCCCTTATCTCCATAATGTCCTATTCTATTAATGTAAGCCATTTCAGGATATGGAAGATTCACATACAGAAAAGGACCAATGGGGGGGGGGGGGGGTGCATGCATGTGTGTGCAGAGCTTACAAAAGGCTGTACATACTAAATACACCACATGATTAACCAAGTGGGAAATTACGTACGCAGCTCCAACACCGCCTCGTACGCAAGTGGAATTTGCCTTCATGCTAAGTTGTCATTTCTGGCTGTGCCAAGTTCACAACAGGCAAAGTCAGATGGAATGAAACACCAGGTACATTTAACATCACAACAATGCTCCCATTACGATCTGACCTGCACACTTGTAAGATTATTTGTTGACGCTGGTACTTATATGATGACGCAAGCTTCGTTTTTATCTCTGTACTTAGGCCATCTTGATATCTTTTTATTTCCATTTCAGTAAATTGAACATTGTATAATGTAAAGTCAATATATCATAAGTATCTGACAATGCATGAACATGAGTAAACATGAGTAAAATGACAACCGATATTAACCAATTCTATGTTCCTCTACAGCCTTTACCTAATCTTATTCAATATGGTTACAGTTTAGTGAACAGTGGTAAGTGTAAAAGTTACCTATATGTTTATGCTTACACTACTTTCATAACCAAGCTAGAAACACTTAATTTAACATGGGGAAAAGTTTATGTCGTCTGTCTGTAAAGCAATTTTATACCAAAATTACAACAAACGAAAGTGTGAGAGATGGGATACCTCTATTGCAGGGGTTCTCAATAGGCAGCCCACGGGCCAAATCCGTCCCGCCAACCATTGATTTTTGGCCCTCGACTTGCTCTAAAATATAAAGGAAACATAAGAAATTCTGGTGTATTTAGCCCTCAAGTAGGGAATGTAGAGCCTGTTGTTCCCATGAAAACTTAATTATGTCAGATTCATTTACACTTGACATTTCGTTTTGTTTACACTGGAACTCTGTCGCTCAAAACTTATCAAAACTGCTAAATCAGTGACACCAGGACGCTTGAGAATGAACACTTCTTTGATTAAACCTTTAATCCACATATAGTTCATCTTTACATGTTGGCAAGACGGTCAAAGACGATCAAAAACGGGACCAAAGACGGTCAAAAACTTGTGTGATCTTCCCGGCACCACAGATTTCCATGCTTTTCTCATTTTTCACGAGTGGCCAATGCATCGATCTAAAATAATCAATTCATCGGGAAACTTGCCACGATCAGAGGGGGTACTTCAAGGGCCACGGCTGTTTGCAAGGATCAGCTTAATTGGCATTAACATTCCGGCCCCTTAATTGTTCTAAGTGTGAGCGTGACAATTACCTCCTAAGTGGTGCCAGTCTGAGTAGTAGTTAATCAAATAATCAACTGTGTCTTCTGGTTTGCTTGTTTCTGCTTTAGCTGCTTCTGCTTCTACACTTCTTATAGAGGATGCATGTACTGCGACTTCTGTCATTCTTTCATTTTCACATACTGTTCTCTTCAGATTCTCCAGTGGTTGTCATAGATTGGCCATTCATGACTCTTGGGCTTTTACAAGAACTCTGGTCGCTTTTAACCATTCTGCTTGGCTCATAAACTGAATCCACATTAAGCCCCCTTGATGCATGATTACTGGGTTGACCTCTGAGGGAACATATCGCCATTGATTTGGACTGGAGCCATCTCTGATTACATGAGACTCTGTTTGCCACAACACTGGAAAGCGGGCTTTCTCATTTCCGCTGTACTTTAGCACCGTTTTGACTATAACTAAGAAGATATGTTTCACCTTGTACATCAGCTCTCTCTTCGCATCGTGTCCACTTTCACTGCTACGTTGCGGCATATAACTCCATACTGGAATTGACACTTGTTTGATTGGTGCAACTCGAGCCTTGCTCAGGATTAGATTACACTCAATGCTCAGCCTCATTGGTAAGTCTCAGGTAGGTAGCGGTCCCGTAAATCCGCGTTCACAGCGTCCGCAAAGTGATAAATGTGGACCTCTGGATTTTCAAACCCTTACGGATTCCAAATCTTTCGAGTGAATTGTTCCAACACTGGAATTACTTGTCAAGCCAATTTGCTCCATTTTACTCCTTATTTCTTCAGGAACGTCTTCATCCCACCCGAATTTCATACACACAGTTCTTGCAACATCTGCTTAGCTGGAAGTATTACGGACTCAACAATCCTATTGGGTCGTAAAGAGAACACAGGGTTGACAGCATTCCTCTTCTGGTTGATGGCTGTCCTTGTGCTATTTCAAACCCAAATTTGTCGGTTGCTCAGCCACAACATACGCAAGTGTTTCTGCTTTTGAGTTTCTTGGAAGTCCAAATTTTCGTGATGCTTCCGATCTTTCACTTGGTGGAATCGATTCCACAACAAGATTCCTGTTGCTTGCCCACTTTGTGAGTGAAATCTTCTTTCTGACACACACAGGTGAGGTCTTGATCAGACTTGCAGCTTTACTCAAGAGGTAGCTTTTAGACTTCCTCTACATAAACCGACTGCTGTTCACTGTGTCGATCACTTCAACATCAAACTCTGCTTATTGTCCTCTGCATTCGTCTTCCATGGCAAATTTGCCTCAAGCTGAGGACGAGGTAAGCGCCAAAGATGTGTGCAGTCATCCGATAATCTTGAAGTGGTATTCTCGATATCACATCACTCCCACATAAAATGTAGTCTGTCACGATCTTCATCATTTACCTTTACTCGATGAAACATGGCCTCTATGTCTGCTAGCCAGCCACTGGTTTGTGTGCTAATCGGAGAAGAAACTCCACAGGAGACGTTTGTCATGTCCGCCCCTGTAAGGCTTTTGATGAGAGATACCCTTGGTACACCGGCCGCACAATCGTAGACAACTCTTAGTTTCTTCTTTTGAGGGTGGGTCACCCCCTTGATGAAGGAATGTAACATGTATGCCGTCACAGCTTGTGCTCTTTGGAACAGGTTCACGTAGCCCTGGTCAATGACCAGCTGCATTGCCCGCTGATACTCACCTTGTAAAATTCTTGTTCTTGACGAACTTGCGCTTAAGCATCTCAGCTCGGTGCTGTGGCTGGATTCTGTTGTTGGGCATTTTCACTTCCCTGTCTCTGATTGGCAGGTTCAATGAGTAGTGCAATCTTCAAACTTTTTGTATGGATCTATAATCCAGGAACTGATGATCTTGCCTTGAGAGTGTCCTGCGATCATCACTTAAAGTCTCAACTGAAAGTCCATGTTACGTATGACCTGAATTGCCCCGCTCTAGGTCATCTACTCCATCCCTTTTATCACAGTTATAACTGAGAAGTCCACTACATCGCTACATCAAGCTTGCCTGGTAGGCCATATACTGCCCATCCTAATGGAGTAAGTATTGCGTATGGATCTCTAGGTTCCCTGTACTAATCTCAGGGGCATGTTTGCTGCCGGTGTTGTTGTTTCCAATCATAATTGACACCTTAGGAACATATGGATGTCTCTCTGGGTAACTCTGGCAGCTCCAAATCAGACAAGTGCCTCCATCTTGCTAATTCCTTTCCCGAGTGGGTACTCTTGATAGACACTGGCATTTCTTTAATGTATCCTGCGGCAACTCTATCAAGTTTTCTCCACTCCAGCTGCTGACCTGTAGTTGATCTATCACCACCTCTGAATCAACCTTCTGATGAACTCAGGGTATCTATGATCAGCCTTTCTCTTTCTTGTTCTCAAGTTCATGTCATGACACAGCTGGGAATTTGCGAAGACTTGCGCTGCTCCATTATCTAAAAATGCATAGTAGCTACGACCTCTATCACTGTCTTTTATGTTTGACAATACTGGAATAATAGTCATCAGTGGATTATCTGCCTGCATACTGGTTTTTAGTTGACTGTACGCCCGTGCATGTCCTGCAGTAACCTTTGTCCTCTTTCTTCTGCTCAGTTGCTAGTGTTGTCTCACTTTGTCTTATCTTTTCTTTTGACCTTTGCCCTTATTAAATATCTGGGGTCATGAAAGTGAGGTTGGATGTTCCGTTTACTATTTTTGGCACTTGATTATGTCACGGTTGGTACATGCAGACTTGACATTTCCTTTTCTAAGCACGCACAGCACAACTTGCTCTGTTTTCACAAATTTGATGCTCTTTCAGCATATGCATTTTCTGCAATTTCCTGCACTCTGCCAAAGAATGTGTTTCTGCCTTCTTCACCAATGTGCACCACTTTTCTTTGGTGATGGTGGCAAAGCTAGCCTCTCTTCGGACTTGTCTTCTGGCCTCGAGATGTTGTCTCTCCTGCTTTGTCCTCATTGTCGGTTATGTTCCATAAATTGGATTGCACACATCTTGTCTGCCATAATCCATAATTTTACAAATGCAGTTAAATCCGGCTATCTTCCCTTCACGCTCTTCAGGCTTATCAACTAGAATGCGCCACTGGTTTCTTATAGTGTAGGGTATTTTCTCCAATCTTGAGCACCTTATGGTTCCTGAATGGTCCACTTCCTGAATACAACCAAATCATTGACTGTTCACAAACTCTGTCAAATATATGGAGAAACTTGACCATGCTTTACTATCATCTCACTCACATCTGGCATTTTGGTTTCCTTTCTTTGGAATGCGGAGACTATACAAACTTGTTGCCAACTTCTTTTTGCACTCATAGCTTTCAGCTTCCTTGTATTGCTTTCTAGGATCTCTTATTTAAGACACCCTTTCACCAATCGTTGGGCTCTCCACTGGTGCACTGATCTAAGAAATACAACTTGTCCATTTCATCATCTGTCTTCCTTTCGACTGATATTCAAACGCTCGCATGAAGCTATGGTATTCCATGGGATCTCCACTGAACGTTGGCATACTACGACGTGGTAAAGATGCCTTCTTCTGATAGTCCCTCATAGCTGTAACCAAATTACTTAGATCACTTTCTCTGTTTTCTTATCTCATTTTCCTTCCTCTTATCATCTTCAACAAATGACCCTGCACTGATTTTGATTCGCTTCCTGGTTGAGAAGATCCATGTGTATTTTACATCCAACTTACTTGAAGTGGTGCATCTCTGCAGATTCTTAAATATCTTGCTTCAGTTTTTCTAACTTGAAACCTGCTGAGCGAGGTGTTGGGACGGATCCACGATTTTTGGTCCCAGCGCTCATTGGTCCCCTTATTGGTTGCTAGTTGATTACTTTTCCAGTAAAATATGGTTCTGTTGTCGTCTCTATTGGTACATGATCTTCAGTAGGACTTAGTCTTCAACAAACGTCCTTGATGCTCAATTTTGTTGAGACCAAAGACTCAATCCTCTGACTCACTTGTCAGGTAAGTTGATGCATCCTCAGATTTCCTTAGTGGCTTTCTTCTTCTTGGCCTATTTCACTCTTTGTTACAATTGATGTAGCTTGAGTTTCTTTCTTATTTCCTGAGTCATATTTTCCCTGGGGTATTTTATACTTGTAGGCTATTGCAATTTGTTGCACCTGACTTGGCTTTGTCACCTATCTCTTCTTCAGGATTACTATTCAACCAAGTCAGATTCAATTACACTTGACATTTTGTTTTGTTTACACTGGAACTCTGTCGCTCAAAACTTATCAAAACTGCTAAATCAGTGACACCAGGACGCTTGAGAATGAACACTTCTTTGATTAAACCTTTAATCCACATATAGTTCATCTTTACATGTTGGCAAGACGGTCAAAGACGATCAAAAACGGGACCAAAGACTGTCAAAAACTCGTGTGATATTCCCGGCACCACAGATTTCCATGCTTTTCTCATTTTTCACGAGTGGCCAATGCATCGATCCAAAATAATCAATTCATCGGGAAACTTGCCACGATCAGAGGGGGTACTTCAAGGGCCACGGCTGTTTGCAAGGATCAGCTTAATTGGCATTAACAGGGAACTTTCAAAAATATTTTCGGCATTCTCTGCCCTTTCAGCTAATATAATTGAGAACCCCTGCCCTATTGCAACATTGGCTTCTTAGCATAACCCTAAATCACTGCCTACTATAAAGGAGTCCGATTTACATGAATAATCTGCAATTGCCATTGTCATGCAAGGTTATAACTTTATTAACCCTAACGCGGCCAGACGCAATGCGGTGCAACGAAAAACGTGGTACCGGTCGGAAAATGTTTCTCGTTGCATCTCGGCCGTCAAGAACTATTTTTGTCGCGCAAATGACTCTCATTGCCCCTCATTGCATCTGGGCCGTCTTTACGGAAAATGACGCGATGTTCCTTGTTGCATCTGGGCCGTCTTTACGGAAAATGACGCGATGTTCCTTGTTGCATCTGGGCCGTCTTCCCGGAAAATGACGCGATGTTCCTTGTTGCATCTGGGCCGTCTTCCGGGAAAATGATGCGATGCTTTTCACTGCATTTCGGACGGTTTTGCCCGCAGAAGGCGCAATGCTTTTCATCAGGCGGGTGACACTGTGTACAAATGCCCATAGACAATTTCGATATCGATGGTGATAGCGCCACCATTTTCGATAAGCTACTTTTAATATGCATAAACGCATTCATGACGTAAACCGGAGCATGACGTAGCGTAATAGCGCCACGCACGACTAGGACGTAGCGTAATAGCGCCACGCACGACTGGCGAACTATAAGCTACAGATTTCATGCAGATCAGTGTGCAGTACGCATCCATTATTTTTTTATTTATTTAGTTAGGTATCCGGTTCTCATTGCATTCGCACGCGATGTTCCTCGTTGCATCTGGGCCGTCTTCCGGGAAAATGATGCGATGTTCCTCGTTGCATCTGGGCCGTCTTCCGGGAAAATGATGCGATGTTCCTCGTTGCATCTGGGCCGTCTTCCGGGAAAATTACGCGATGTTCTTCGTTGCTATCTGGCCGTTAACACTTACGCTACTTATTCCTGTGCCGGGAAAAACGGGCCGTATGCAAATGAAACGCAAAAATTGTTTCTCGTTGCATCTGGGCCGTTAAAAATAATAGATTGCACCTCATTGCATTTGGGCCGTTGGTCGGCAAAACGACCCGGTCCGGGTTAATCATAAAAAATCAGTTATCGTATTAAAAGGTACATTTAAAGGGACAAGAGGTTTTTCTGAATATATAAAATTTTATCGCATTTTGCATTTTTGATTGGTTGTAGAAAACCACAATGTAAGTTTGAAATTTTTCTGCTCTATCAGCCCTATAGAGAAGTATTCTATATTTTCTGTTTGTGCCATGACACAAAGAGAGTTGGAAAAAATGGGGGCACATTTTTTAATGTCCTTGGGTCTCCTTTATGTTGGAACTTTTTATTGAAAATAATGGGGGGGGGGAGAGGATTTATTAGGGTAGAGATTTTACTTCAAGCAAAAGCATATAATGAATTTGCAGTAGTGTCCTTTTTGAAGAAGCTTTCCCTTACAAAAGATCGAGCGAGGCGGAACTTATGAAAGGCTTATTACTGTATTAACTAATTCTAGAAACCCTACAAATTTCTTAAGGCCATGCTTTTTACTGTGGAATTTTCGTGTGACATCAAAAAGTGACTTTTTTACTTCCAAACAATGTGCCGATTTTTGGTTGAACATCATTAGTTTAGTAACAGTGGTATCCTACCATAGAAAAAGTATCCATATTCTGAACAGGAACTTTCACAGGAATTCAAAAATGGAATTCTTTTTCAATGTATGGTCCAATGGCTAGGAAAATATTGCTGGCAAAGTTAGAAAAAAAAATTTGAAAATTTTTTGAAGTTCATGAATATTTTTATTTTGTCTTACACCCTACATTTAAAAAAACACCATATTTGACAATTACAGAGCTTAAGCTTTCTGAAAATAAATACTTTTACTATGCCGCCCTACCATCCTATGTTTTTTTTTACGCCAACATTTTTGCGCTATGTTTTCGGAATAAACATTTTTGTAACATCTTTAAATGAATTTTTAATATTTATACTCTATGTACAAAAAGCATGTCATTTGTAATTCACTCAAGAAATATGATTGATGCCAGGAGACACCAATCTAGGATTACCTTTTAAACAATCGGGCACAGCTTAACTTAATGAAAATCTGAAGTCATTGGAAATGGAGTCACTTATTCGCATTCCTCTACTGACTTCAGAAGATACGCTCTGGTGATTCTCTTGTGCTTTGTAGGTCCACATCTACATACAGGAGACTTTTTCCTTGGGCACTATTGCTTCCCAAATTATTATTCTTTTGTTAGTAACGTGTTGTTTTACCTCTACGTAAAGGGCTAACGGTGCATCATGTTGAAGAGGTATTGTTTACTGTTTGTATGATATCATTTTACTGTCGGTATGTTTTACATTGATTATACCTAATTTTGGTGAAAATTGTTTGTCAATAAAGATTGATTGATTGATTGATTGATTATAAAACCACAACCCTCTTTTGGTGGTTTTTTGTATAGGTATAGTAATAGCCCTTGATAACTTTTGCAGCCAGGAAATATTGAAGTCCAATTCTGGCACTTGGTAGTTTGCAATTCAGTCATATGCCATCTGATGTACTAACTCAGTTTTGGTTTATTTTTAGTTTATACTATTTGTCCAAATTGGTGACCTATTATGAATTTCACTAACCAAGTACACATCAACAGAAAACAAAATGCTGCAAATTTTTGCCGCACCATTGTAACCCTCAATTCGCTATCTACTTCAGGAAATTCTCCAAAAAACTTAAAGTTAACTTGTATAGTTTACAAACAATCCATAACAATTTTTCACATGCCATTGATCAAATAAAACTTAATTAGCTGTAGTTCAACTTTCATTGTGATCTTAAGCTATTGGTTTTTTTAGCAGACACTTATTTTAAATTTGCCGCGTGGGAGCCACCTCGTGGGAGCCACGGCTCCTCGCTCACAATTTTTCACATAAATACCAATAACTCTAGAAGTGTACATGTATAATCAAACTTAGACACCATTTAAAGAGCCCTGCTCAATACCTTTAATTTGATAAAACAAAAATATTTTGCTATGTAGGACATTCACGATGTGTAAAAAAATAGAACCAGAACACAAAACATCTGCGCAAGTGTCACGGCTCCTCAAATATCAGTAATGAGTTCAAACGCATGGCCACATACACATATTGAGACAAACAATAGTTATTTCTGGACAAGTTCAACAAAGTTATATTAATCTGCCGAGAAAACCCACAATTTGTATTACATTGCCAGGTGACACAAAGTACATTAATCTTTTTGGGCAGATGAGAATATTTTATTCCAAAACCTAACGGCACTGTTGGCTTTGAAGCGATCACCAAATAGATAAAAATAGATAAGAGTGAGAGAATACATAAAGTTTTTTGTAACGGCATAATCATAACCATATATCCTTCTGATAAGCTTGTCACGAAAAAAGATAAATTAAGGTCAAGAGTGCACAGCCTAAAATTATCTAGGCTATCGATTACACAACAAACTGATGAATATCGCGAATAATTGAACTCCTACACTGAATGTAAACTCAAAGACAATGGTGTGTGGTACACAATCGCAAGCAAGCGGCTCGTCTTGCCGGTTGTTTTTTTTTTTATGGTTTTCTTGCATTTAGGGATGCACTACCCATATTTTTAGTTGCAAAGATAGCGAGTTGAAGTGTAGGCTATATTGGTTACTTGGTGCCAGTTCCATTGATTGACTCAGGGCTTCCCCCATTGAATGGGCAAAAATAGCATGTTTGTTAGTTTACAGGAGTTGAAGGTGAGGTGTTACTATATTGTTACACTGTCAAACCCTTAAATTGTCTATTCAGCAGCCCTCCTGAATTTACATTTTCAGTTCTGCCATCAAGGCAGCACTGTTGCTACAAAGAATTTCAAAACAATTACACACCACTGCCAATTTCTTGTTCATATTGCTTTAGTGATGAACATTTTAACGTGGACTTCTCTCCTTTACTCAGCTAGCGGGGACATGTGCAAAGCACGGGCACCCCCTTATTATTGCTCTGCCAGAGTTATTCAAGAGGGATAAGTCCATGAGTTGCCATTTTGTGACGAGCAAGTAATATAAGCCAGGGACCATGTGGATACACACGTGAGCAATTTTAAATTGATCTTCCTGACAGCAATCACTACTCATCCATGCCGACGCTTGCTTAGAAATCGTTTATTTACTGACTATTATTTAATAAATTCAACTTACATGAAAGTTCAGTTCCAATTCCCCTGTATTCATACCCCAATTGGTGGTCATAAAACAGGTTAATATTTTTAAAAAAAAAAAAAAAAAAAAAAAAACAACAACATTCAAAAATTAACTACTTCAATCAATGCTTTAATAATTTTCTGAAGCATTATTTGATATTTTGCAGAGTATGTTTATTTTCCCTCCATAAAAATGATGATATTTTAAGCTAAGACAACAAAGAACATGTAAAATTTTAATTAAGATTCCACAAGGCTATGTTTTGTGTGGTTTCCATACACTACAGCATACAAATTTCTGCACTGCAGATTTTTGGTACGCATGACCTGTGACCTTCGGTCTCAAGTAAGCGTAATCAAAACTCAATTATTGATAATGGATACATACTATGCATGTACTCCTTTTCTACTTTCTCTGAGGGGGAGTGAATGGTGACAGTTGCAAATAGATGTTCCAAAAAAGTTTTAAAAATTTGTAAGTCCCGGACTTGACCCAAATATGTTTTGTTGCCGTTTCTGGTAGTCTAGACTAAAGACAAGCACCCTAATTACTACTAGACCATGCTAAAATGTTGAAAATGGTATGATGCTACCCAAACAGCACAAAATTTTCCAAAAAGATCCTATAAAAGATCTAGGAGTTCTGGGGATAATACTGAAGCCTAATCCTGAAATAGAGACCTATGTGAGAGCAAACTTAACAGCCTGCTGGGTCAACTTTTTGAGAAAGATATGAGATTGCATTTTTACAAATATTAGCCAAACAGGTGATTGAAATTTGTTTTTCAAGATTGATTTTTGCCAAATTAAATTGTACCATCTCAGATATAGCTGCAAAGTAAGTACTTACGAACCGGCTTTACTCAAACTATTTTGACATTAGCACCACATGACTTTTACACATCTGAACACCCCCACCCAAAGAAACAAAAAAAAAACTGTTCTAAGTCTCACAAACTCCAATAGGTGAAGGCTACACTCTTTTGATAAACTATTTTTAAATTACACAGAAGCGACCCTAGCTATAAAATGTCAGAATTTTCATTTCTCAATATTGGCCTACCACTATGCCAAAAATGAAAGAAATCGGCAAGATTTAGGTGGTCACACCTTGTTGTGTTGGCATAGAAGGACTTAAGCTCTATACAATATCCTGACTAAAAAAAATGTTTTGGTTCAAAAACTGAGCAGACTGTGGCAAAGACTAAAACAAATGTATATTCCCTTTCTGGTACAATGGATGGACATTTTGCTGCCTTTGACCAGTTTAATCACACAGGTAGGAGGGGGAAGAATTAGGCGGTTAATTGCACATAGTATGTAATTTGACACTGCCGAATTGACGTGTGTCGTCATTAGATGAGCGTAGGTAAGCTCTCCTTAAAGATTATTTTGCTAAAAACAATTGACACGTACTGAAGCATAAAGTTAATTTACGCAAATTATCATGTCCACGAGTCGAAAGATCAAATTAAAAGTAGCATTTTTGATGTTTTAAAATCGTAATTAAGAGTGAACCAAAAGGCAACACCCAAGCCAATCGTAGTCTGTGCAAGGATGATTGACAGACGCATAGGTCACGAAATCGGTCATTTAATTCCGTTGCTGACGGTAGAGCTGCCTACCTATTTGGGTCATTGAGAGAGATTAGTCTTTCAATCCTCCACACCCTCCTAATGTATTCATCATCCCTTCTATTACCCACAATCCTGTTCATACATGTCAGGAGATAAAAGAACACACTAACTTAAAGGAAGAAATGCCACTTTGACAACTTTTCAGGCTTTTCATTTGACAAATTCTTGCCGATATGGTCGGGGAAAAAAAAAAGAAAGCACTTTTCAAAATTGAAATGTTTTAAATCATCTGTCAATCTGCTACAAAAGGACAAATTTGTGCCTGGTCACATAGCCGGGGTATAGAGTGATTACGCCTTAGAATGGCCAGCGGGAGAAGTGTGACGTCAGCATGGACAACTATAGTACAGTTTACAAAAAGTACATGCCATCAATTCAAGATTGAAATACTGCATTTTTGCTTTCAGTTTATTTTTGGTAATAGTGTTTCACTTCCTTGAAGTAGCATTTGAAATATTGTTTTTTAATTTTAAAGTGATATAATTTGCCAGCAAAATAGTTATGTAATTGTTAGTAATTGAATCATGCACCTATTTGTTTTGATACTGAATGCAATCGCCTTTGTGAGGCGCTTATTTTGATCATGGCGCATGAGTCAAAAGTGGGTAACAGTTTCATTTGGAAGTCTCATTCATGCAAATGAGGCTTATGTTTATGGTTACAGTTAGGGCATGATATGCTGCAGAGACTGAGATTCTATTCAAATAGATCATTTGCATACTTGGGACTTGTAAATGAAACTGCTACCCAAAAGCATGTTCCAGTTGGCATGCAGTGATAATCACATTATACACAACACTTCGACACCGAAAACAACATATAGATTATACCAAAGTGTGTGCTTGTGAATTTTACTAAATATATTTAGATATTATTTGCTCTAAGGTGGTTCACAAGTCATTGTGGATTAAATTGCAATTGCAACTTAAAATGGAATCAATCAGTCCACATCAGTTTCTTCACTTTCTTTTTAATTAAAGCCATAATCATCAATTTTATGAGCATTAATGACCCGGTTTTTAAACCATTCCTCCAGTAATGCATAACTTGACAGTTTTATTTCAATCAGATTAAGTATCTTAATTATAATTTATATCTACAAATAACATGTACTGTATTTCATTTAACACTCTTTGAAATATTGAAACCAATTATTTATTACCAAAATCATCCAATAGGGAATGTTCACAGCTTTTCTATGTTACCTTGACTTGCTGCTTTTTATTGAATTTTAAAGTGTACTGCTTGGACGGATTGAAAATTAACCATCTACAGTGGGATTAAAAAACATTTAAGGCAGGAGATACGCACACCTCATGTAAGCGCAACAAAATCTATGCAGAGATTCAGTACATTTTTTGACCAATTACGCATTGCGAAACAAGGCGCGATATTTCTCCTGGCTCGCGCAGTTCATAGACGCTTATGTTCGATATTGTCCAAACAAATTAGTAATCAGTCTGTAGCAGTCTAGATTTTATTTAAGTCATTGATACCAAATCTTACTCAAATTTGAGCAATATCAAGAGATACTGTTCTTTTAATAGAACTTTCCAGGTATTTGGAATGTCTAACCTATAATGCAGAATTGTTTCTAACAGTAACAGCAAGACAGTCAGATGAGTAGACTGTTCTTTCTTTCCTAACTAGAAGACCTTTGACCTTTTGGGTCACTCAAAAACCCTGCACACAAAGGTCAGACTGACCTCCCCTACCTTCATGCCAAATATCAGCCCCATATGTCAAAGCATAAAGAAATGCATAGCCGGACAGACAGACTCTGAACCAATTAGACTCAATTTTTAGTAGTATAGATCATTAAACAATTTATGTAAAGAATAATATATCTTAATACTTTCAGCAAAGTAATATGATTCTCACTACTAGACATTCTCAGAAGTCAAACTTTTGATTAGATTATGGACTATATTCTCCACAACATGGTACTGACAAGCACAACGAAATAAGCACGTAACTACTTCTACATGTCTGCAGCACCAAATGCACTAATACAACAACAGCCCCATTTGCTCAGACTTTTGGTTGTTTCCCTTTCTCCCTTAACCATTACGTGAAATATTTGCAACAATGAAAGACCACCATTTGAAGCTGTTATTTTGTCAAAATCGATTACATTAAAGCAACATCCATTGTGATTTCTTTTCTGTTGACTTGAACGCATTGGCAATTATAATGCCATAATAAACCTATTATGGACAGGGTCCGTTTTTAATGACCGAGGCAGGTTCAAGCTTCATCGACTTTCTCAATAGAACCACCATTTAAAATGGACAAAAGTCAATCAAATCAGATCTTGTAATGTCTTGTCAATCAAAAATCCTTACAAAGACAATTTAGACGTCAAAATGTCTGTGTACTTGTTTGGAATAAAAAATGGCTAACTGTTAAGCTTGGAGTAGTGGCAAATAGCCTTGGAAAACTCACATGGGAAGTTATATCTGAGGCTATATTAATATATGCAATGCATATCTCACTGATATCCTATGAACTTCCAAGCAGCTACAAAATCCTATTAGAGTCTGAAATCTAATTTGAAAATTATAAATCCTATTTCTCGATAATAGTGAAATGCAACAATCAACAATCCACCCGCGGTTAAGTGCTGGGCCATGTGGCCAGCCGCGAGGAGGGGAAAGACACAGGGAATTTCCTATATGGGGGCCAACTGACGCAACATGACTTGCTAACTAGGCTATACGGCTTGGGTATGCGCACATAAGCTTACCTGGCGTCTCACCACATTGATAAACCATGCACAGAAGGTATGTGTCACCGAGGAACATTTCATATTTTGGTGACAAAAAAATTAGTGGCCCCTTTCCTGTCACTTAATGGTGTACTTTTCTTCAAACATTTAATGTCAAGATTAACCTTGAGAAGGCGTAAAAGGGATAGCAGTACTAATAATCAGTACAAATTTATGTAACATACATTAGAAACAAGTGACGTTTCAATTCCAATGACAAAGTGAACAATTATTCAGAAGAGAGTTCAGAAAATACACTCAAGACTTTGGAAGAAAGCAAGTTAGCATACAGTGGTGGTGCCAGATTTCTTTTTCTGGGGGTAAAACAGGAGGAAAAGTTAATTTTTTTTTCCAAAAGTGATTTTTTTAGGGGGGAAAACATCAACAATTGTGAGATTTTAAACCAATTTAGTCCCAAATCACTGATTTTTACCAAAATTTTGTGATTTTTAGCCTAAAATCGCAGATGTTAGCCTTAAAATCACAGATTTTTGCCAAAAATCGGTCATTTTCCTTCTGGCCAGGGTAAAACTGGGGGAAAGAAAAAAATTGTGGGGGCAGAATTTCCCCCATGCCCCCTTTCAGGTGCCGCCATTGTATGTATATCATGAAACTCAATGAACTCTGTCTTTGAGGATGAACATATTGCAGTTCACAGTGATAGTTGGGTAAGGGTACTCATATCATAGACTACAACATGTGCACTCAAAAGAAATTGTTGATATTCTGGTTTAACTCCTACTAACTCATAAACTGCAACTTAAAAGTAAGAATGCACAAAGTTTAGAGTTTACAAAATACTTACCAAATCCAAAATGCAGATCCCTGCTGAATGCCTTCAACCTGTGTAGAAATTCAAAGGAAAGAAAAGTAAATACCACCTGGTTTAGAATGACTCCATAATCCCACATCACCCTGAGCAACATGCACATGTACGAATACACAAGTTGTCTGTAGTTGAATAGTACTGTTACAAAGTTAGGCTGTGAGTGAAAACATAAACACGGCTAGCACTACTAGCCACCACTTTTACTACTAACATTTAATTATAGCACCACAACATCCCGAAATAGCAGGTGAACTGAATGGCATGTATTACGACGACAGCCACAGCATTACAACCACAGTGATTAGGCTGATTCTCTCATCATTATCATAATCACGTTATCTGAATCACCTGATAGGGGCGGGAGAAACCATTGCTTACATAGACAAGATAAAAGACACAAAATCCTTTTTTTTTTTGGTCTGTGGCCAATTTATTACCTGAGTTGAGAATCCCACATTGGAATAGAAAGTGGTGCGCTTCAGTGTCGGGAGTGAGTTTGATAGTATCTTAGTTTAGCTCTGAGTGACCTGCACGATTAAAGTGTTTTCTATTTGGACTGCTTGAATGCATTCCAATCAGGTACATGGCTCCCAGTTCTAATAAATATCGTCCCCTATGATAGTGTTCTTATTTTATTTTTCAACCTTGCATTCTTTTTCACTTTAGAACAACTTAAAATTAATGTTATAAAACCTTGGCAAAATTGAAAAATAACACTTTATTGTCCTTGTTTTCCTTTCAAACTTGAGCACTTTATTATTGATTGGAAAGCATGTTTAATTGATACATTAAATTTAGAGTGGAAAAAGAAGACTATTAATGGAGAACCTATGTCACACACCAAACTGACAATCTTTGATAGCTACCATCTAGAAACACCCAAATTCAAAGTACTTCGATTGCAGGTAGACTTGCCGGTGGCCGTTCTGTGACCCAGAATCTCCCGAATCTTATCAGCGGGTCGGTTGGTAACTATAGCATTGTCAGTTTGCTCTTTGGCTGACATTATTTAGTTTGTTATGCAGATGAGCACGAGTTGGGGGATCTTCCTTGCCACTGATTGTGAAACCTGATTACATCGCCATGGCAACTGCGAGACTGATTAAAGCTTCTCATAACAAGACAAATGAGCCATTTGTGTGTATGCAAATGAGAGCGTAAAGAGAGCAGTGATTGTCCACCAACATTTGTTGCACATTATCAGGGGAAAAAATGCAGGGGTGCCAACTGCAAGGGATGATGTTTTAATGGTTGATTTGTAGTGATCAAATTGTGTATGCTGCCAGTTGAAGTTCAAACAAACCGAGGCATAAATCATGTAGTATCTGGAATCAATCATAACAATTACGGCTACTGACATTTCTTTCTTAAATTCATCCAATCTACATGTATACAAAGGAATGCAAACAATTTAATATGATTTGCATTCACTACCGAGTGCATGAACATTTATGGCTTGCAAAATGTTGTATCTGCATTGGCAAAATTGAAAATATACTACACATTAATTAAAGTTGGTATTATCCCTTCATATAGTCCATAAGGAAAGTTTGTTTTTATAGGATGTGCAATTACTTGCTTTTTGTATGCAATATTTCTCTGGTGAGAGTTACTAAATGTTACACTGGGAGGGGGATACAGAGATAAGAGACAAGCAATTTTTCAGTCTTGTGATGAGCCCAGAATGTTTCAGCAGGGACTTAAGAAATTGGTTCCGGAAGAGTCTTGTACTTCAACAACATGCACACGTTGGCACAGAAAGTATATTCCTCGTAGCACGGAAGCCTAACCTCTACTCCAGTCTGTCCTCAATCCACAGTTTATCTTTGTAGTATGAGCCACACAAACCCTCTGGTCATTCACCGACACCCAGTGCACAATTTTCACTCAAAAAGTGTTAAAAAGTTTGTATATAACGCGACGATCTATGGGCTTCTTGAGACTGGTGTGAATTTTACCCTTCAACTGTCCCCTCCCCATGAGAATCATGTATGTATCATCTTCAACTTGCCTCCTGTAAGGTAAAATTGTAATGTGCTGTTCGAGTGAAAAACACATGCGAGGCAAATTACAAATGCTTCTATAAATACATGATAGAAGGCGGAAACCTTCCTTGGGTTAACTTTATCAACACCAGTCGACAGACTGTCTTAGAGTCTATTAGGAAACCAAGCGGTTCTTTAGCTGGAGGCTGGTAGTGTAGCAAATTACTCCGCTGAGTCGAAAGGGAAAAGGAGGTGGTTTCGAGTGTTCCGCTCGTTTGACAACAAATTGGCAGTGTTTAAGCCTGTTTCCTTGATTACTTTATCATCCCTAATTGATTGCATTTTAACAATTTGAAATGGGAAGAGCACCTATATCATTAGCGATTGTTTGCTTAATTTTCCATGCGTCATAGTTAAGACCATCGGTAACATACCCTAATTCCAAAATGCAGTCAACTCTGATTTATACCATTCAACAGAGTGATAATTGAATGTATACAATATTAGACAATAGATTACTACACACATATTACATCAAACCCATTGTAGCTTCATAAAGGGAGAGGTCAGCCAACTACTTTGCAGACAAAATTATAAAACAAGGTTCTGAAAATCAGGTTTATTGGGTTGAGTATGGAGGGGCAAGAGTGAGGATCAAGGGAATGGCCCTTTAAAACCAATGCCAATGTCACAATAGATATCAAGAGCCACAAAAATACAATAACAATAATTTTAAACAGGAATGCAAAGAATGCAGAAAAAAAGAAGATCTACCTACAAGGGCCTCAGCTCTGGAGACGCTATTGCGGCAATCCAGCACATACTGCTTTGTATGGTGGGTATGGTTGACCAAAGGCTAGGCCTACTGACGAAAACTGTGATGGGCGTCAGGAAGGGCATCCGGTCACTTATCTTGCTCCAAATAAATCCTCACACAGCAGGAGTGCTGAGTGTCCGGTGTATCCGCCAAAACCCCCCCCCCCATTTTAGCGGGACCAAAACCGGATTTAAAACTTTGGTTTTAACTAATGCAGATATTCTCCATCTTTGCATTACAAATGTCAAAATTTATGATGAATGTATCAATTCTTTCCCTTCTAAATGCAATCTTGGAAAACTTCAACCGCTATACCTTATAGGGAGTCCCCACATCTATTTTTTTGGGGGGGGGTGAAAATTAAGAGGAGAATATCGCAAATTGGAATTAAACTTTATTGAACTAACATTATGTTTAGTGTTGCTTTCTTTAAGGAGCCAAAGCAGTGCATATTGATGTTTGTGTTAGCTTCTTTTAAAGAACAGATCATATTTATCAAAGTTTATAGGAAACATTTATCTATTCTGCCCATACACAAAGACAAAAGCAGAAAATTTAAATTTATTTCTTCTAATTTCGAGCATTTGTTAAAGGTTTGGACATTATTTGGACATTGGAAATAGGTTCACATTTTAATGCCATATTTAAAAATGATATTTCCATGTGTTCAATTTTGGTAAAATCCTTAGGAAAATTTTTGGTCTCATTTTTCAAAATTTCAATCCACAACAGAATTTAGCAAAATTATTCAAAAAAGTCATGTTGTAAAATTTGAACGGTAACCAGGTTTTGATTTTCATTTTGAGATTTAAATAGGGAAAAAAGAAAACTCAAACTAAACAACTCCTGGAATGTCTGTAAACGGCAAAACAAAAATTATAAAATTAATTATAATAATTATTTAGTAAAAAATCCAAGAACAAACATTTTGGATGAAAATTTTTGATTTTTGAGTTTTCTCACAAAGTAGTTAAAAATTTTCAGCTAAAAATTTGGTCTATAGTTGCATCCGGGATTTTTCTTTTCTAGAAATACATACTCTATCTGTGCAGCCTGCAGCAATATTACCAAAAATAACACATCTGATGCCAAAGTTTTCAATATTTTTCACTGTGCAATAGCTTTTCATTTTCATATCATAAATTCATGATTTTTCAATAGCTCTATATCATGTCAGTAGTATTTATAATAAAATAAAAAGCGTCACGCATATTCTTCTCTAGATGCAAATTGGCCTATGGTTTGTGATGGGGCAATGTTGTGATTGAAATGTACTCATAATTTCTTGGACATAAACGCGCGTTGATCGTTGCATGTGCAACATCTACGCGCGACACCCCCGGTGGTGCGCCATTTTGGTGGGGAAGCGGGCGTACATTCTAAATTGTCCAAGAAATTATGAGCCAGAGTATAGTTTATCAAAGTAAAAAAAAAAAAAAAAAATCCAATGCTGCCAATTTCAAAAGGATTAACTCCACCAAGAGGGGTATATAGTATTCTTCCCACAATGCATTTCTTCCAATACAATTTTTGCACTGGTTGTCACATAAATTTATATTGACAAAAAGTACTTAATTGCAAGACTGGAATGAGTTCTGTTCATTAAGTTACTTTTGTCACTATAAATCATGTGACAACAGTGCAATTTTTTTTTTTTTTGGAATTGCATTGTGGAAGAACACTAACCTCCTCTTAACTCCACCCATCCAAACAAATGTTCTACTGTGTTAAGTACAATTTTCTTTGCACTTTGGATGTTTCAAAATTCAAAATGACATTGTTGCAAGATCTGTAATGCAGCATTAGCCAAACTCCTTCTTTATTAATGTCTTTTGTAATGGACATTTATCAATCTCAAATGTAACTGTACACAGAGTCTAATGATGCAATCAACCCTTTTCGTATTTAGCATTTGTAATTGCTTACACATGTGTCCTCATATATACTCAATGTCTAAAATATCTCACCTTCTGCATATACGGTTTGTATATAGGGACCAAAATACAAATAGATCATACACCCCATTAACAGCTGGATACGATTATCCAATCCTATCCTTGTTAATAGTTGGTGGCCCAATCATTGTCCAATTTTTCATATGATGGGATTCTCCGTCGCATGGAAGGATATCATGAAAATATCTGATTACAAATTTTGAGTTAAAATTTGTCTCAAATTTGTCAGGTGTTTGGTTAGTAGCTTTAGTAAAGCCAAAGGGTATCAAACATTGACCCGGGGGGCCAGTGTATTTCAAAGGGGATATCCCGATGCGTTGAAACATGGACTTCCGAAAGGCACCCTAAACGAGTATTTCCATCGACTAAAAAACATACCCTAAAACAAGATTTTTATCTGTTTTTTTACCATAAACAAGTCTTTTGGCAGTTTTTGCTACCTTAAAAAAGTAAGCAATGCATTGCGTTGATAATATACCCTTATTATCTGGCTTTGCTCATGTTTCTTTACTTCCAAATTACTATATTTTTGATGATTTTGAATCTCGCGTCATCAAAATTTACGGGTTACGAAAAAAACATACCCTTTTTCCATATTTTGCTGTTTTCGACACCCTAATCAATGTACGCGCGTACATCGCCTGTTGGAAAAAAGAGACCCTTTTTACGCATTTCTTGTTCACGCATCTATATCCACCTTCTGAATACAAGTGGCCCCTGGGGAAATTGACCCATAGGACAGGGTGTGGGTGAGTAGGTGTGTGTGAGCTGATGTGGTCAACTAAATTTGTAGACTTTTTTGGAGATTTTACGGGAGTATATTATGAGTGGATTCATATTAAAATTAATGTAAATATGAATGCACATTTTCTAAATGATCACCGGCCACAATACATTTACCGCGTCATTAAAGACCTACATGTGAATAACCACACTTTGCCTTGATTAATTTCCGATAATTGTTCACATAATGTACACATACAATTAAAAACTTTAAGGTTAATTGTCATTACAAACACCCGCTAACAAAAACACCTGCCTTTTAATCAGCTATCCCCATTTGCATTGGTGAATTTTGTACAGTGAAAAAGCAAATTAATATCCTGCTGGGCGATTCTCAAAATGATTCTCTCAAAATTGATATAGCTACAAATTCAATGCACTCTATAAAAGCCTTCTTTTTCCATCAGAAAAAAATACATTGTCCACTGATATTTACATTATGAAAACATTACTACAGTTGCACACATTATGTTCACAGATAACCGCTGGACTGTGCTACAAACACTAACTTCAATGCTTACTGCAGTACAATAAATGCTATTGGTAGTGAGTGTAATCACTGTGGCATGAGATTGCATTTGGACACAGACCATGGCTAGGGTCAACATTATCATTCCAGAGTTAAGTAATTTTATAGATTACTTACTACAAATGAATGCAGATAATCAAAATAACATCTTCCTACATATTGCTTGTTTGGTTCTATTCGAAATGTCTCAAAGGTATTCCATGATCTGTAGCCACTGCTTGTGTAATTGGATTTATTTACGAGTAAATCCCAGTTTGGAAAATCTCACTTTGGCAGCAGAATCCTGCTGGGCAGGCTACCGTACGACGTCGATTAAACAGAATAAAACTAGGTCAGAGGACTAGAAAACAAATGAAGATCATGGCCTATTGATCTGTGTGCACTTGCAAGACAAATAGCCGGACTTGAGCGCGAGGAGGAAAACGATGCGCTTGGAATTACCCGTTGCCCAAATCGACTCAATCAGAACGAGCATATAGAACGAGGTAAGCTAGGCAGGATTGGATGTTTATCCTTACAGTACACGAGGGGGAAAGGGACTTGTGTGTTGTAAACACTGTCAGACAGGAATTAGGTATTTTGGTCCACACACCTGCATTTATTTTCTTCCTTTTCATAATGTATACCCACTTTTATATTTAAACAGAAAGAAGGACACAGCAGAAAAACACACACATATTCATCAAGTTTACAGACACAATGAAAGCAAATATTTATCTTCCTGAAGTTTAAAGGTGCATTATTTGCAACACTTTTTTGTTAAATTTCTTTTGGATTGGATGAATTAGTATTCAGAAACTCCTCCACAGTATATAGATAAAAATTCCCATTTTGTGGTGTATTCTAAAAGGTGGACGTCTCTCAAAATAGATGTTGAGCTGTTGTGGGGAATATTACAATCTACAGCAGCCAACCAGAAGGTGAAATGATTGCGACTATTTCCTGTTGGTAGTGAAATAATAGGCAACAGCACTTTGAATCCAATGGAAAAGGGGGATTTACAAATTATTATATTATTATTACTATCATTATTATTAAAGGGACACGGCCCAATCACTAATAGCATCGTCCCCAGAACGAAGTGGTCAAAATTTTGATATCTGAAGAAAGCTACTACTTTTCTCATTTGCCCTTTGAAATCTTATGCTAAAGGATGTTTGGTTTTGAAGTTATGAGCGAAAACATGCCCTATTGGTCGACCAATATTTTACACAGTGCTCTATGGGCTTATAAAATCACATTTTAGCTCTCACATCAAAACCAACTGAAATACCAGCACGAAACTTTACAGATGCGGTTTTGGGGTCAAGGCCATTCTGTCTAAATGAAAATTTATGTACTTGAATCAGGTCATCCCCCTTTAATAGTATCCTTTTAGGAATGAATTTTGTATAGTGCCACCACCCTATGAATTTGGCAGCCTCAACAGAATAAACTGCATGTTGAAGGATGTGGTGGCAGAATACTGAATTCATCCCTTATTCAT
Source organism: Ophioderma brevispina (assembly GCA_023653785.1). Taxonomy (NCBI): domain Eukaryota; kingdom Metazoa; phylum Echinodermata; class Ophiuroidea; order Amphilepidida; family Ophiodermatidae; genus Ophioderma; species Ophioderma brevispina. The sequence goes on from JAMKCH010006945.1 coordinate 171,862, forward strand.
CCCTATAAGAATCATTATAGGATTGGAATCCAATATCATTCTAATTTTGTATCTACTCTAAGAATCAAGATGAAAATTGTTCACATTACATAAGGCTAGTTTTGTACAATGTTCATGTGACTGAATTTCACTAAAGACTACTCGACAACAGGAAGAAAAATTTAATGCACTACAAAATAATCTTATTTCAATTTCTTTACTACATTATCCAGTCCCACAGAAACACAACGAAGATGCATGTCCCTTTAAATTCTAAACCCTACAATACAATATGTCTTGCCTATACAAGCTGCAGTGAAGCTCTCTGCAGGGAAACTCATCGTATCACATTGCAGCAACTGGACAGATAGGATTTCTGAACGGGGGCTCACCGTATTTACCACACCTCCCCAGGGGAATTTCACTTTCGCTAATTTGTCACTAATAACCATGATGATAGTCATTATCTGGTCATCCCTCACCTCACACTACTGTAAACATGCAATTTTTCGCTGTATTAATATTTCACCATGACTTTGGCAAAGATCATTTCCCATAGTTCACAAAGTAGCAAGATTTGTTGTTTTTAAAGTTTACATACGGTCAGAGTAATTTCAAATATCCGATATATTTAGAGCAAACCCATGTAGTACTCTATGTGTGACATTAATTTCATTAAAATTGTTAAATATTTTTCACAATATTTTTTTCACAAATTCTAATCAATCCAATCGCAGTCTCTTTTTTAATCTCGCAGTCCGATGAAAGCCACTGCAGATAATTGTCACCACCTCATTGTACTTGTTTGTCAACACCGTTTGCATAAATTGCAATCATTTTAATCAATTATGTACATATTAGGCCTAACAAAATAAAATTTGTTTCTGGTAACATGCTCTGACAGATTTGGGACAGATGGAAGGAGAACAATTTTATTTTTGCAAAACATTTTATGTGTGGAGTCTATGGAGTCTTGCCAAAATTTGACAGAATGTAATTTTTTCCCCAAAGGGCATAAAATATTTTTTCTTGACACTAAAAATTAGGGACATAAGGATTACCGGAAACCAGATTTTATTTTTACTTGGCCTTATTACCAGAAAAAAAAGTATCTCAGGATTGCCCTAGCAGTTTCAAATTTTATACAATATACAAAATGAGACAGTAACTTGCTGCATGAATGACTTAATGTTGTGGTTTGGCTGTCACTTGGCCTTTTGTTTCTTGCCATTCAATAAATCTCATACTCATAGACTGACAACAATGATGAGTGTTAGAAGCACATTATTATGTGAAACACAGTAATCTGTCAATTTTTTCTCTCAAATAATATTCACAACAAGTTTAAACATGTGAAATAAAAGGGATGCACAAATGCACTTGAAAATTGAAAAATTGCACACACTTATCAGAGAAAAAGTTGTCAGCATTGTGGAAAAATCCCATCTTTTTAAATGTGGAGTTATCGTATTTGTAAGAGGCATATCAAATGTTCAGGTTAATCATTATGCAAGTCCAGCCATTCACAAGCAATAACTTTCAAGTTTTCATTTAATATCAACAACAAGAAATCCAGACCTCCAGTGTCACCCAACCTGAGATGACCTTTTACCTTGGAGTTTGACCTTTGACCTCAATAACATATGAACTTAAGGTTCCCATATTTCATCTATGACCTAACTTTAGTTACAATTGGAATTAAAGTTTCACACAATTTATAACATCCCATTCCCTGCAGAGGTAGGCAGACAGGCAGGCAGACAGACAGACAGAATGGGTGACTGTTTATTAAGGCATCTCCATGAACATTTGTTATAGTGTGGCAAGTCCATATTAATGCAGTTATTTGAGCCATGAATTTATTGGATGCATTTTATTGAAAATAATTTGGATGGGAAAATAAAAACAAGATATTATCAAATTGAGTATTTTGTTAAATATTTCAAGAAGACCTCCACATGCTCTGCAAGAGATGAACATTTTCAACCTGTTCAGTCACTTATCAATATTTAAAATTGTACTCAAGTGAATAATTCATTGAAGTTCCTGCTTGATTTTTTTTTATTGGGAGTCTTTTGAATATCGGTGGAAAGATAAGCTTGTTTGCAATTTTTGCTTCCCTTACTTTAATGACTGAATATGCTCTTGAGGGAGGGAACCTTTGTGTGTCAACAATTTTACATGGTAAAGTGGGTTAAGAGTTTCAGGATATTTCACTGATCTGTCAGTCAAATGTGTATGTGCCGAAATTTGTCATTTCATAGTTTTACCTAGGTACAATAAGAAAGTGGCAACATACTATAGGTTAAAAAAACATATCCTGAAAACTAGACTTTCCGAGTCCCAATCTACTGTTAATGACTGAATCGTACTTGTTTTGAATAGCCTGATAAAAAATCTATGCATTTACATTTAGCTTGGCAGAGAATAATGGCGCTCACGTCCCGTGGTATTGTGAACTTGTCAAACTGATGTGCATGCTTCGATTTTTGTCCACGAACAAAAAAACAACCAGAGAGTTGGACCAGGTAACAGTGGCGTAGATAGGATTTTGATATTGAGGGGGCCAGTGTCGCATCTGAACCGACAGAAAACGGGTGGGGTCCAGGGGCCTGCCTTAGGGCCCTGGTGGGGTCCAGGGGAAAATCCGCAGTGGGGGTTCAGGGGGTGAAGCCCCTGAAAATTTTGGGTTTTATATCAATGTCTTCTGAGGGCAAATTCTTGCACGATTTTGTAAAATTGACTTGTCGCACACAGACCATTGAACTTTAAAACTATACTTTACTGGCAATCCGACCTGCAAGCAACTGAATTCTTCAAGTGAACCGACGGGCTCATCTCAACCGACGAAATCAAATATTGGGGTGCTCCCCTGCCCCCTGTCTACACCACTGCCAGGTAAGGGGAAAGAACAAAAACTGAAGGGCCCTGTTTTAGTTACCCTATATGGTGGTCTCTAAAAGCCAACTTGGATGAAATTGTTTATTTTAGGCCTTCACACAGGGCCCAGTGGAAAATGCCCCCTACCATCCCATGATGGTGGTGTTGAAAAACAAATCCAAACATTAATCTCATTCATAATGACTTAGCCATTTGAAAAAAAATATTGCATTGATTATTATTTATTTAAGCTTGCTTTATTCAGGGTAGCACCATTCAGTGAATAACAATTCTGAGGAGGCCCTGAGAGCAAAACAATTTTACATCTAAGATATATTACAATCATTACGAAAATAACATTATAAACTTTATTACTTAACATGTTCTTAAATTGTTTAACAGACAGAGAATCAAATTATTCTCGGGGAGGTCGTTCCATAGCTGGGGAGCTCTTGTGTGAAATGTGCACACAACAACATTGCAATGAAAATGTGGAACTACTAAGATGTGGGGGAAAATGTGTACATACACAGGAATAACATGGCATACTTTATACAACACACACACTGTGCAATTACAAAAGTCATTGCACAATTAATGACCAATCATATTGATGTCTCATTAAAAGTTTAGGAAATGTTATTTAATTTGTAATGTATTGGGTTTTATGTTGTCATCATACTGTATTCTAGCAAACTCGTTCTGTTTGTATATTGCAACAGTGTACTTTTGAAGTTATTCCATTGCGATCCTGGTTTCTATCTATATCTTCAAAAACCTAATCAGAAGTCAGTCTAAGTGCCTACAAATTATGCCAATGTAATTAATAGTCCTTGGTATGGCAGAAATCTAGTTCAAACAATGTCCTCTGCAACATCAACTTGCACTTGCTCTTGAAAATCTATTTTGAGTACACTTGCATTAGTACATTACAGCATTGCATAATCTTCTCAATGAAATATTTTTGTTGATATTATTAGAAAGGGCAGTGACATGCACGATGTGCCGCAGTCGTGGTCTTGGGAATATAGCAGGCTAGCTGTTTGATGAATTACCCCACGACTGGAGGTAAATTATCCCAGCACTCGTCAGTGCTAAACTGCTGGCTAACTGAGCCCGGCCCTGTGACTGACTCCCAGTTGTATGTACGTCATTGCATACCGATATCAGGGGTAGATGGGACGGCCAATTGGTAAACACGAGGACTTCACTGCTTGGATGCATTTATTCTCACATTCACAGCATTTTTTGTCTTGGTAGTTTAGCGCACATGGTGAGGATCAGAAAGCTTGTCTTTAAGCTTTGCCACATGCATGCTCCGAATTCCATGTATAATATGAGATTCTAATTTACTGATGCTAGTTACGGATCTCTTTCGGAAAGAGTGGGGAGGGAGGGAAAAAAAAACATTGGAAAGATTTGAAGATTACGTTTCCTTGAGATAATCTCGTGTATCATCAAGATAGTACAGGTTGTGTTAGGAAGAGTGACAAAGCACAGTTTGTGTGCCAACATGCGCAACTCATACACGCGCCATGGATATGTCCGTCTGCATGCAGCAGGCAGCACGTGATACTATCTTTTAACTTCCCCATGTTTGCTACCCGCTGACGTCTTTAATCTGACGATTCCTGCCGTGACCGACAGCTTACCATATATAGAAACACTTAGTAGAAGTGGCTATTTTTAGTACTAACCCCTTGGCCTTGCCTAAAAATAGTAACACTTGGGGCTATTTTTAATTGGCTACATGCATTTAAGGGCTTTGTACTATGTAAAAAGTTGATAAAACGCTATCAAATCCAGATCAACGTGTCGTTTCTAGGTTCCATCCATAAGGTAAATGGCAATGTACACCTACCAGTCGGGGAGGCAAATCACCGATAGCAAACGGTTGTTATCTATATTCATATTGTATCAATCAACGACACTACGAGGCTTATCAAAAGTAAACAAGGGTGCAAGGCCAGAGGAAGAATTATGGAATACACCGCTTAATAGCTGTACAGGTATGGACAGATGACGTTGTTGACATAAGATATTGGCAAACATATTATGCTCATCATCGGGCCACCAGACCTTTCGGCAAGAGAGTCAACACAAGTCACCACTTGTTATGTGCGTACATGGATATGAACCTGGCTAATTTCAGAAGTGTGGACCTCTTCCTGATGGAATCAATACCAGATGGTGTTAACACTACACAAGCTCTGGCAGTATTATAATTCAATCATGTTAACTCATTGTGAAATTAACACAGAGAACCCTGTTTATAATCTTATAGAATTTCACACCTTTGTAAACTAAAAGTCTCAACAAGGCAACATGATCTCAATTCCTTCGCTTGACTTTTAACCCTAAACACAGATTTCCCTCTTAACACAAGATCCTAGTCCATAACTTTTTCCCTTTCAAGATGTAACCAATTTTGCATATTCACAGTCCAGGTGTCATAATTTTTTTCACTATTGGCACCTGGGGTGAATTTCACAAAGATTTCAACGCATCATAGACCCATCGTAAGCAGATGCATGATAAGCTACCGTTAGTAATCGCTATTACTCAAGGTGCGTTTGACTTAAGGGTTTACGATGCATTGCAAGTCTTTGAGAAATCCACCCCTGGTATTTTAAATATGATTGAACTCTGAACTTCTGAAGCACAATAACATCCAACAACTTTTGAAAATGTTCATCTTGTTCATTCTTTCCCATGTTCAAACACTTCTTCAAATGCAGATTGGCTGGCCAGGACTGACCCTTGACATAGTCTTCCACCGTATCTAGACCTGGCTTTTTGAGGGGGGGGGGCGGAGGACCTCTAATAGCCCCAAATAGGCTGTTTTTGCATGTTTCAGCACGCCCGAAAGCACCACCCAAGATACGCCACTGCTTACTGATGAAAATACGCTCACAAGTTTGTCACTTATACACCAGGTCACCTGCAATGTAATCTGCAAAGGGGGAAAAATTGCAAGCTTTTATTTTTTTTTCTGCCATGATGTCATAGGTCAATCGTGTCAGCCTAATCCTACACAACATGAATCACAGGGCTTTACTAAGTTCCACTCCGACTCTGTGGGATAACACACATGTCACTACATACCGCAATTGTGGAAAATACCAATTAGTGATTCCGCATCCCCAGCGTGCATGACGTAATTTGAAGACCGAACAAGAAATTGGCATGTTTCTATCAATTTGGTGCAGACTCTTTGAGAGTTGTCAGTGATCAATATTCGGGTGCAATCTTACAAACAAGCTCTCCAAGGACTGACTGTACTGACCAGCCCTACAACATATCAACCAGTGATAAAAAAGTTTGAGTTATTTTTGATGCATTTGTTTTCGTAATCTTAGTGCATGTCTGAGTGATGGAGGAATAGAGATGGGCTTACAATCTAGACTTACAATCAAGATCTAAAAAAGTGATTTTATTTTGCTGAAGATGATCAAACTGCCCTAGCTTAGAATTTACTGTATAAGCCATTATTTTTGCCTAACTTTTAAAGAAAATTTCAATTTGCTTAAAAATTTAGTTTCTAGTTTCATGGAAGTATTTTCACAGACCTATAAACAAGTTTAATTTAACAAACATTTGTGTCTCTTTTACAAGTTACACGATTTCCTGAACAATCGTAACGTTCATGGAAAAAAACCCACAATGAACTTATCATGCTTATCGTATACAGTAATAGAGCAATATCCAGTTCAACTGCAAAGTATAAAAATATGATCATATCTAATCAAAACAGCAAACAGAGATAGAGTAATTACAGCGTAACTTGCCTTCATTCTCTTACTGCTCCTACTGCTTAAAGACATTTTTTCACAGATCATCTTTACCTTCTGCCAACAGTGGGCCTTGAAACAAACAGGAAGGTGAATTTTCTCCAAGTACGTCGGCGAAGCAGCGTTCACATTTGTTGTGAATTGGCACAGGAAGAGAGTGTCGTGAGTCCACCGTGGCCTGTGTAGTCTCTTTGAAGACTCGCCCTGTTTCAAATGGCCTGTGGGCAGGGTCACTCTCAAAGTAAACCAGATTCCCAAGTGCCACTTTCTTGAAGTCTATCCTACTGTAACAGGTCAGCAACTTGCCCCCACTCAGAAATCATTACCTGTGAATGACATGTTCGGCAATAATTATGGGAAAGCGGTAACAACCATTCCTGACAGACAAGCGTCACTTCCCTTATACCTTGTGAAGGTAAACGTTACACAAAATAAAAAATACCTGCCAAAAAAGGAGCCCCACGGTATAATGCTTGCGACATAAAACTTGACAACCATCTTTTAGCCCATCAGAGAAGTTCGGGTGTGAGTGCAAGAAGGTCACAAGTGCAATAGCTGCCAGGTGATATATCTGGTGCTGCCATGTGCTAGGATGACTTCATTTATTCCTTGAGCAAGTGGCTCTTGAAATGGTTATGAAGTCACCTGAAGAACACTCAAAGAGCAATAATAGTATGTTGATGGGAAGTTATGACAAATGGCAGCTTATTGCACAAAAACAACGACTTCTTGCATTTCATTACAAGCATCTAAGCGCTATCCCGATGAGGATGAGGTGCAATCATTCAATGCCAATTCTCCTTGGGTCTTTCCTGCAACTTTTCACAGTATCCCCTCATCTTATAATTGCTACCACATGCATAAGATATTACTGTGTAAGCTAAACTCTTGGAAAAAAGTTGTTGGAACACTTTGGAATGATTTTAAAAAACTGTGCCCCCCCCCCCCACCAATTTGAATGGGGTATCGTCATCAAGCAGTCTTGGCAATTCTACTCAACATATTCAGGGGGGTTGGGGAAGGGTAGTTGAAGTGGAAGGTTGGGGGCGTTCATGAGTGATAACAGAAGCTTGTAGGCCTCTCTCAACTCGGACCCGGGTGAGCAATGTAGGAAAATTGTAGCTATTTTTCCAAGATTGTAGCACCAAATATCCCTTGTCCCTACATTTTTTGATTTTTTGTATGTGTGTAACAAATATGCTTGAGATCCCATCTCCAGCTCATTGCTCAGATGGACCAAACTCATAAAATGGCATCACTTTCTTAACGAGGAATTTTGTGATCCATAACTCCCTACTTACCTCAGAAGACTAACAGAAAAGTGAGATAAAAAATATTGCTTCATAGTCATAACATCAGAAACCAATTTCACCATACTATATCAATAGTGAAAACTATGGAACTTTGCCTTGCCACTTGATAAAAATATTCTTGGAGTGAAGTCACTCTTCAATTTTCTGTTCTCGTGGACACTCAATACAGGTTTCACTCTTCCATGTTTGAAGTTTAACTCAGATTTTTTGCTCCAAGAGTGAAATACTCTTCAGGAAAAATGAGTGAAATTGCTGCAAACGCACCTTCAGCTTTTCTCTAGAGGGTATTCAATCATAAAACAAAGAAGACCTAAGATCGCAAAATGCATTTTAATGTACAGTTGCTGTTAAAATCCACACTTATGTTCATTTTGTTTCCATGTAGCCCCCTGCAACAATATAATTTAGATCTTAATGAATACACCTTTACTAAAGTTCAACTAGGGAGATTACCTTTCCATGGCCACAAGAAAAAACCAGGGGTTAAATTGATTTGGGGGAAGTAAAGTAGTCTAGAATTATTACCCCCTCCCATGTCATTTACTGTATAGTTGGAATTTAGGCTGCAAGCTTTTCCTTTTCAATTTCAAATACTGGCGGAAAGCATATAACACATTGGGTTTAATATGTTGTGTTTAAACCAATAATTAAAACAAACTGCTAAACTGTTGAAAACTGGAAAGTCTTTATGGGTTGTTTTACAGTTAGGGTACTTGGGCTGTCTCATTGGGTGGAAAAATGAAGTCTCACGTTATTTTCAAAGTGATTTTTGCATTGTAGGCAAGTCAGAACTTTAATTCCAAAAAATTTTTAGGCATCACGTCTCGTGAACAATTTTCATGATTGATGAAATGTTTACATTTTCGGAGAGGAACAGTTTTGACGGAAACTGCACTCATTCTACATTTGTGGTGAAAAAACAAAGTGCTTTGATTATTTTCATATTAATGTTTTTGTATTATAGATAATACAAAGATTATATTTCCAAATTCAGAGGTAGGAGGGTCTTCAGGAAAAATTTTATGGTTAGTGAAACTATGTTTTCGGAACGGACAGATTTTGACGGAACACTGACTTCTAAAATTTGATCATGTGATACAGGAAAAACGTAAGTTGGTTAGGCCAAGTGTGTACTACAAAATGTGTAAAAGAACAAAACTAGAGTGTTGACAGCAAATATCACAAATCAATCTGTCAATTTAGTTTAAGGCTTTTTAGCCTGAATATGGAGAGGACATTTTTGACGGAATTTACACGAAATCAAATTCAACACTACCTGTTACCAAAATGGGCAAATTCTTTTAAAATGTCTGGATATTAATTACTTGCTCCAAATGTTATTCCTGAAGGTTGAGTGTCCCACATGTTCTTTATGACATTGCTGAATCTACTCAAATATGAGCCTACATCAAATGAGGGCCAGTGATTTTAAGCAATTTAATACAAGTATGTGTATTTATAGTCAACAAGCATTTCAAATGGTTTCTTTGCAGCTGTAGGTATTGCTTTTGGTGTTTTGAAGTTGGCAAGTACCATTTCTGAAAAAACGTACAGACATCGTTTTTTGGGTCACAATGAGTGTTCAGGCCAAAGAGGTATACCCTGATTGTAAAAACAACCCTTATCAATCCCATAATCTCACAATGATTAGTATGTGTCCCCAAGGTCAAGGTGTGCAATTCATGGCACTAACAGAGATCATTTAAATCCATGAATGGCCTTAAAAATGCTCTCAAGCAAACTATTCTCTAATAAAAACTAATTAAGTCTTCACTTAATTCACACAACGACTGATTTGTAACAAACTGATTGTTTCATATAGAGCCAGAGAGGAGAAATGCTTTATGATGAAACTTCAGCCAACTAAATGTTTGCTGTTTATTACCAATTCCTGAAAACATCTACCCTGCAAAAACTATGACGATTTACAACAGCCCTGCCCTATGCTGATATTACTCACATCAAGCTGTCATACTAAGTTTCTTTTGAAATTGAGACCCCAAACTGCTGACCATTAGGCCTAAAAAAAAAAAAAATTCTTGATTGGCAGGAACCCGACCGACCCTATTTTTACGCCGACCCTAAATATTTTTTATTTTTTGTGTGCAAAAGAAAAGTTTTAAAAACCACGTAAACCAAATATTTTCATTTAGTATCTGCGATTAGTATTGCAGGACATTCAAAAATGACAAATAAAAGATGTGTTACAGAAAAAGTGAGATGTGTCATTGGTTGTTGTATGTGTGTCATATATTTTTGTTGGGGGGGGTTTTTTCGGGGGGGGTTTATGTGAAAATAAAAAAAAAAAATAAAAAAAAAAATCCGACCTCCTTACCCTATATTTGTTTTTCTATGTTACGCCAATCAAACAATTTTTTTAAGGCCGTATGCTCAAACTGTTCTTGACCATACCACGACAGTGTAGTTGTTTCATCATACCAAAGATACAGTGAGCCTGCTATAGTTCAAACCACAAAACTTAAATTAGGACTTAACTGTACGTCCGCACCATTTGGTTGCGCACCGATGTGTGAAGTAAAAACCCTTCATTCAATTCAAAAGTTTATTTCATCAATTGTTAAAAATGTAGAAATTAATACTTTTCCCACTTCCCTATACATTGCAATTCCTGCCCGTCTTTATTAAAGTTTAGTGTCTTGGCAAAAACAAGGACCTTCTGTTTGTGAGCTTTGTGAACCTTCAAAGGGAACTTTTTATTCGAGCCTAAGGGCAAATTTTCTGTACATCTTTAATTGAAAACAAAATTGATCCAACCTAAGTTCAAGAGATTGGAATGCTTTATTCTGGTTTTATTAAACTAAAGGCATGTCAGCCCAGTCTAGCACCCTTCCATTTTTCTTTTAGCGTTTTCTATGAGCTCCAGTATGTTACCGGGGAGATATTTCCCCGGTAAAATTAGTGACGGAGAGTGGAAGAGGGCTAGTATTTTCTCGACCTGTTTTAGCGAAACATGCGGGGGGAAAAATTAGACCGGGGACTTTCGGTGACCCAAGCGAAAATGAGGGGTAGAGATCATTCACGGCAATGATAGCACAGTTCTGTAATATAAAGTTTGTGATCACGATATTGTTCGCCCAAAAAAATATGACGTTCCAGTTAAGCGAGATGCTTTAGTTACTTCCGCACCAAGCATTACGCTAAAGAACACATGAGCATGGCGTATGTTTAATGGCCCAAACTTATAGTTGTTACCCCCCCCCGGTGCTCCAGACATTTGTGTTGATCTTTTCTAAATGTAGTCGCGCGTTGCTTCAGTGACGCAGCCAATTTCCGGTTTCTCTACTGCAAGCGCAATGAGGCAGATGCGGGGTTGGGTCTTTTTCTATTAACGTGATCCGGTATGTTCTCGGGAAAAATCCTCCCAAAACAAGGATGGTTGCCAGAGAGAATTTTTCCCCGCGTAAAAAAGTAGCAAATACCGAGAAGGTCATTTTTCTATTAACCAGTTTTGCATCCTGTACCCGGGTTTTGAAACCGGAAAAAAATATTGCTTCACTCAAGAGAAAAAAACGCCTCTTAAGTTTCTTAAACTTCTCAACTATTTTCTCCTCCTGCTTGGTATTCACCTTCCCACATGTCCTTGGTCCTCTTTGTTTGAAATTGATTTGTGGAACTTGTTTGTGGGTGTGTGGATTCTTGTGTATCGTTTTATTTGATTTTCATGGTGCATTGTTTGTAATTGTTGCCACCTGAAAAATTTTCAGGGGTATCAAAAAACCTAACATAAAGCTTTTTTTGGGTGTTTGTTGTTCCAACTTCTTTTAATATCCCTTTAAGAAATTAGCATACCAGCTTACTAAAAGTTACTACACCCAAATTGCCAAATCGCGATCATTGATTATCAGCGAACTTGCAATTATTGGTATGATTTTTGGAATTTTTAGGAACACTTGAAACAAAAATTGGGGGGGCATTGATAGAGGGGGGTGTGTACTACAAAAATGCAGTATAACTCTAAACAGATATAAACAGACCTAACTCTGGAAAACCAACCTCTTCATCCTTATTTTTCACAACCAAAAGCAGTTTAATATGTAAGAATTTAAGTAATAAAACCAAAACCACACTAATACGCAATGTGAGATGTTGCAAATGCCGACTTGTAGTGCTTTGACCCATGCATATAGAAGCATATAGAACCAAAAAAGCTTATCACCACTATTCCACTGCTGCTGTTAGCAAATTTTTACTGAATCTATCCTCTCTATAATATCCTTTCTGAAACTGTTGAGTGCCAAATTTTTGCATGCTTTTTCCTCTTTTTTATTTGGTTTCCTTCCTACTTTTTGCAGTAAAGTCGCCCGTGGAAATGCAAGGCTGGGCCGGGTAAAACTATTGAGCAATCTTTTGGAAGTCTCTCTACTTCCTCTTCCTAGGTGCTGTTTTTAAATGCTAGAACAATTTTCTGATTTTAATCTCGTCGAGTTATTGTAATCTTGATCGCAATCTGGGGAACATGGCCTGACATATTATTTGATAAGTCGGTGACATTTTAGAACTTTGAACCCAATTATAACAGGAAAAAAAATTGGTTGCAAGCTTTTCTCTCTCATTTATAATACGTGAACATGCACAATATATTAAAGGAACTACGAAACATGGTTATGTGTTGATTGTAAATAATTGAAAGGTCCATTCATACTTCACTGCAATACAGTACAGCAAAACCGGAAAACAATCTCTGACTCAATGCTGCAGCAGCAGCGAAAAACAATTTGAACTGTTACTGCTGCATTGAATCAGAGATGGTTTTCATCCATTTTCACTGCACTGCATATAATTTGCAGTGCATTGGTAAATAGTGCCATTCCAACACAGACTAAAGCACTGCACAGTAGTTGTCACATCAGCAGATCAGACCATTACCATTGATTTGTGGATACACGAAGAAGAAGAAACAGATCATAGAGTGATTGATTATTAAATGAATAGGTGCATTAAACATTACACACCAGCAGGTCAACTCTGACAAAACTGGGTAAGCTACTTTGGCTCAAAATTTCTTGGACATGTTTAGAACGTACGCCCGCTTCCCCGCAAAACGGCGCATCATCGTGTTACACGTAGACACAGAACGCGCAACACATGCGTTTGTTATGTCCAAAAAATTATGGCCCAGAGTATAGATACATGTAACTGCCTTGCATGTCTTCAGTGATATATTCAAGAAGATTCTAGTGAAATGTCACCATCAAACAATGCAGTATTCCTGGTCTCACTTTGTCAAACCTGTCTATTCCCCCCCCCCCCCGCAATGAGCGGACAATGATGGTGACAATGTCATCAAAATTTGTAACCACCTTCCAAGAGGATCCCAAGTGACGGACATTGCCTGTTATTATTACGCTGCCTTCAGGAAATCGTTTTGCTGCACCTAGGCTAACAGCTGTCCAAGTGCACAATCCTATGTTAGCACTTAGATTGTAAAATTTTCCCAAAACAGCTACCCGAAAATCACTTGGGAAGACAAGACAAGCGAGATGCACATTTCCACAACATGTTGGCCTCAGAGGTGCTCGAACTCACAACTTTAACGATCTAATGATTTTGAGTTTTGCACTTTTCCACTGGACCATGCATGCTCTCATTTAAGATTTATATTATCTTTTCATGGTTCCCGTAAATGCTTAAAATTGGAGTAACACACACACACACACGCACAACTCATAATAAACTGTCAACTCCAATTCAAATCTCAATTCAAGGAATTTTTATTGGCAATTGAACTGAAGTCAATTATACTTAGTTTACCAACTTAGTTATACCATATTTCCTATACAGTTAGAATTCCTATAATATCTCAAGTCTAATACACATGTATACATATGCATTACTCAGAACATCATTTAACAACTCATAGGATTACTCAGCTTGAAAATGTTTTACTAATGCAAGGGACCTGTAAGTGTTTTCTACTTCTGTTTTATGTCCAAGTGAATTTTTGATTTCTTCACGTGCGTAATACTAGGTGTCATTCATCGTGCATAATTACAAGTACAAACCATGTGAGATGATTGCGTGCTGTGAAAGCTTTGTCCTAGGGCTTTGTCTTGCCTTTGGAATTCATTTCATCAAAGTTGAGACTTTGGTTTGACTTGAGATCAGTCATATTGCTCAACTCAGCTGTATCACTTTGGTTGATATCTTTTTTCTTTCAATAAGAATTATTTTACTTCCTGCAAGATTAAACAAAGAGAGGCTTGTTGGACCGATGTTAAATTCAAGTAAAACTCAGGGGGGTAGGACACGATCTGCTTGATTTGGGCATTGTGGATTTCCAAAACGGTAATTGTGGAACTGCTACATGCATTTACTATGGCAGTCTTGGTCCCAGTGACATTACAAAATCATATCTTAAAACCTTTGTTCAAAAGATCTTAGTAATTATCATGATAATTAGGAAAAAATTATTGACTTCAAAATCCGTCGGGGTTAGTGGATTAACCCCGCTGCAAAATAGTGTAATTTCCAATAACAGTCATTTAGATTTAAATATTTGTGACCAGGCCTAGTCTTATGTCAAGTCTGTGCATAGCCGTTCGATATGCGTAAGAGCGCCCTCCTACCGTTAAGTCTTTGAAACAGACTAGCACCCGGAAGTTGATGCCATTTTGAATTCGCTGTTGCTGTTAGGTTGGCATGTCCTACTCCACCTGGTAAAAACTCAGCAAATTAGACAAACATTTGTCTTCGTCTGGGTCACCAGGATAGGGAGTGCAACAGTTGTGTCGAGTTTAATGAAAACATTATCTAGGTTCAGATTCTCTTTGGCAAAGTTAATCTGGTTTAGAGTGAAAATTTCTTGATTCCAGACTTGAAATCAAACATATTTGGTTGTCACTTAAAGCAGGGATGGCCCAACTTAAACTTGTACCGTGTTGTTCCTAATAAACGCCCCTGCTCTAATAAACGCCCCCCCCCCCTACGATTTTTGGATAAAACAATTAAAGAAAATGAGTTAAGCTTACCTAAATCACATGATTTAATGGCCGGGACAGTCGTAATCCATATCATAATCGATGTTGTCATCAATGCTTTCTCAAAGTACCAAGTGCTGTTCGTGGATTTCATGTGTATAACGACATCTGGACCCCAGTAATCTTTTACAAACTGTGTAAGACATGGTTTCAGAATTGACTAAGGTTTTAGTGCCAAAGTGTGAAAAAATTCATATCAGAGCAAATATAAGCATATTTAATTTTTAAGATGTCATTTCTAGGGTAAAATTGTTCATAGATTATGAATTTTTAATCGAAAACCCTGTATCAAACACCATTTTGCTACAAAATATTGATTTGTGGCCAATTTTGTCCGAAAATCGCACTTTTCGGGTGACAAAAATTTTCACCTACCAACTTTGAATACTTACAGAGTCTACAATATACATATATATGACCTTTTATAATATTAATATATCAGCTAAAGGTAATAACTTAAAGATTCAAGTATTTATTTGTTTTATCAATTATTTCATAATTTGCACACCAGATGCATTCAAATTTGACACGTCCCGTGACAAACGACATTCAAAATTTAGCACTTTTGAACAAAAATTTTGCTTTGCACAATCACATCTCTGAAAAGGAAGGGTCTACAGTGATGGTTTACCTGTCAGTTTATGCAGAATTTAATAAGCTTCAAATTAATACCTAACTTGCTTCATTTCAAGTATAGGAATAATTCCAAAAATACAAAAATGTTTCCCCTACCCCTTGATTTTTCCAGTGCGTGAAAAAAATATTGTCATTCAATAAAATTGGAACTACGAGAAAACTAGAAGAGCTGTAGGCTTGAAAATTTAATCGATTATGCCCAAAGCAAGTCCCTACATAGTTTTGGTATTAAATTTTTTTCACCCTGTCTAAAATTTGAGAAATTTTTTTTATCAATTTGTGGAATCCAAATTTTACCTAAAATTGGTGTTTCGAGAACCCGCAAAAAAATAACAAAAAAGGCGACATTGTTGAAAAGTTAATCGATTATGCCCAAGACATATTCCCACAAGAATATATTATTAAATTTTTGTCAAACTGCAAAATATTTGAGAATTTTTTTTTATCAAAGCAAGATGCAATTTTCAGCAAAATACCATAGGTTTCTATGGGACTCAGCATTGCGCAATACCCCAAAATGTGATATCTCTGAACGCATCCAACATTTTGCATTTTTTACTTCAGATTTGGATTCTACACAAAATTTTAACCTAGAAAACATGTTTGTTTTCATTGTTAAAGCATCTTCATTTTTTTACACTTTTGGCAGTAAAACCCTGGTCGAATCTGAAACCATGTCGTAAGGTTATTTTTGCGGGGATTTTTGACTCTTCATTTTTTACTGTAATAAACGCCCCCCCCCCTTTGAAAAAATGCACCTACCCCCGGGGCGTTTATTAGGAACAATACAGTATATGAAGTTTTCATCATGATTGAATGGCCTTCACCCCAAAACCCCATCTGGAAAATTTCATGCTAAATTATATTTCAATTCATTTTGATGCGAGAGCTAAAAATGTGATTTTTTTTAAAGTCCCAAAGAGTAATAAAATTAAAGGCTGACTCAGATATTTCCCGAAGAGGATGCCCTAAATTTTCAAGCAAATTGTGTTTTTTGCATATACATAATGCTTTTCTATATACTAATTAATGTGTGAAATAGCTAAGTTCAAATCGAAGTCCGTGTCTAGTTGGCTTGCATCTTCTCTCTCCCTTGGAGCAGAAGCAGAGTCATTGCCGACCACTTTCCAACTATGCACAACCACTCATGATGCGCACCATCTCATCGGTTACCACTTCCAAACTGCTCATGAGTTCATGCCAACCTTCCCGATTCAAAATCCTGCCATAATTTTTTAGGCTGCGAGAAAAAATTGTGGCAGGTTTTTCAAATTCGCCATGTGCTCCCGTCCACTCAAGTGCAGAGAACTGTACAGGTCGGTCCCAGACCGACCTTGCCAAAACTAAACATGAAAAAATACATAAAAAAAAAAAAAAAAAAAACCACTATCAGCTTTTTCTTTCTTCCTCAATCTCATCTGCATCAAATCCCTCAAATTCTGCATCAGAATCTGAATCTTCTTCGGCAAAAATCACGCGATCCCAACTCCCGTTGTTTTTGACGGGCGCTGCCATTTTAGACTGAGACTTGCTAAAAATCATCGGGACGGGAGTTTCCGATCATGCGATCATTTACAAAAGCTATTTTCATTCACAAAACGGGGAAGACCAGAGCTATTTTAGTAAAGAAACAATTGATCAATCACCGATAAAACAATGATCTAAAACTGATGCTGCTTGGAGCTCCCGCCCGATGAGATATGTAACATGCTTCATGAGCTCCTGTGAAGCTGTTTGCAAATCGAGCGAGCTGGCCAGGGAAGCGATAGACACATTTATGCGAGCAAGGCAAAGGAAGTGTTATTAGTATTACATTTCATTTCAATTGTTTACAGGAATTTTACGGCCACCCTTTATATTTCATCTCCACGCTTTATACAAGTCCACCCTTTTTAGTGGAAAAATGTCAGCCCCCACCCTTTTGCCGATTTTCAAGATTTTGAACCCCCACGCATTATAATGAGTGGACTGCCCACTATGTAATATTTCAATTCATTTTGATGCGAGAGCTAAAAATGTGATTTTTTTTAAAGTCCCAAAGAGTAATAAAATTAAAGGCTGACTCAGATATTTCCCGAAGAGGATGCCCTAAATTTTCAAGCAAATTGTGTTTTTTGCATATACATAATGCTTTTCTATATACTAATTAATGTGTGAAATAGCTAAGTTCAAATCGAAGTCCGTGTCTAGTTGGCTTGCATCTTCTCTCTCCCTTGGAGCAGAAGCAGAGTCATTGCCGACCACTTTCCAACTATGCACAACCACTCATGATGCGCACCATCTCATCGGTTACCATTTCCAAACTGCTCATGAGTTCATGCCAACCTTCCCGATTCAAAATCCTGCCATAATTTTTTAGGCTGCGAGAAAAAATTGTGGCAGGTTTTTCAAATTCGCCATGTGCTCCCGTCCACTCAAGTGCAGAGAACTGTACAGGTCGGTCCCAGACCGACCTTGCCAAACTAACCTGAAAAAATACATCTTACCCCGATGCTTGTGCCCCCTGCCATCGCGGTTTGTCAACAGGAGTTGTAGTTTGGTGTTGTTTGATAGATTTTTGCCAGTGTTTTTTTTTTAGGTATTTTGGTGTTTGATTAAGGGGGCACAGTACCAAATCCCTCCACGTTTGGTGGTAATGGTAGTTAGTTCCGTTAAAACAAGTCCTATTTGTGATATTTTGTGTCCTGTGCGAATCAGTTTCCCGGTGAGTGGAGCATGTTCTTATCAAAATTAGAGCGCATAGCAAGTAAATTACCTATAGTAAAGAAAAATAGTGACTTTCATCATTGAAGAAATAGGCCCCCGGAAAGAATCCCTGGTCCGAACGGTTAGGAGGCGTCCGTTACAGCCGAAAATAGCGGATGGCGCTGTTCAAACGTGCTCTTATCGCAAACGTTAATCGGAATGTGTAAGGAGAATTGAAGCTTATATGCACGTTTCAGGCCTTTCATGTGATTTATGCATTGAAAATATTCAAAATGGTTTTACGTCTGGTGGAAAAGAGAGTTTCTTGAATCACATTTTTTACGTGCTTTTCAATGGGGCAGTTATTGGTACTGTGCCGCCCCTTATGAATTGATCAAATGTCATATAGGGGTCATCAAAGTTCAATCTGTATACACCCCACGACAAAATAGATCAGTCAGTGCCAGTGGTTTATTTTTGAAGACTCTGGTGACCATATAGCATCTTATGTGCCAAAGAAATGCAGTTCATAGATTTTCACAAAATGGGGTCATAGTTCACATATGGGTCATCAGAGGTCACTTTGTTTACACCACATATGGGCCTTGGGCCAGTGGTTCTTCTGACCAAGTATGAAGTTAATCAGTCAATGCATATGTGAGAAATGAGCAATTGTTAACCTTTGGTTTTGATTTTTTAATTAAATTGGGTCAAAGGTCACATAAGGGTCATTAAAGTCAATCTGTGTACATCCCACATTAAGTCTTGGCCAGTGGTTCTTTTTGAGTAACTTTGGTGGCTAACATCTTATGTGCCAAAGAAATGCAGTTCATAGATTTTCACAAAATGGGGTCATAGTTCACATATGGGTCATCAGAGGTCACTTTGTTTACACCACATATGGGCCTTGGGCCAGTGGTTCTTCTGACCAAGTATGAAGTGAATCGGTCAATGTGTATGTGAGAAATGAGCAATTGTTAACCTTTGTTTACTGCCACAGCCCACGGAAAAAGCCATCCCTATGTCTTCCTGCTAAAGCAGGCGACACTAAAAAAAAAATTACTCAATATTTTCGAAAAATGGCCAATGGGCACCAGTCTTGGGCAGTCTACAAATGCTTTTCCAGCAAATAATTGGTAAGACTGCAGAAGACTGTACAGGACAGTCCCAGACCTTGTCAAAACTAAACATGAAAAAGAAAAACTGCTCATGATTTTCAAAAAATGGCCAATTGGCACCAGTCTTGAGCAGTTTGGAAGTGATTTTCTAGCAAAAAATCGGCTGTGTGACTGAGCCTTTAAAGGCCAACTCGGAGCCTGTGTGTGTGTGTATGCATGCACGTATGTGCATGCCTGACTACGTGTGAATGAGTTTATCCATAGTGTGTGCATCAAGGGCCAGTAGTCCTCGCGAACAGAATGTATTTTGAAGGCTGTTGAAAAAAAGCGGCTCGCAGCTCACAGCCCTGACAATGAAGTCGCATCACAAATTGTAATCTCTGCATCCTGGAGCAAATACGCATTTTTTGTGTGTGTATGTGTGAGGGCATGTGCATGTGTGCATGTGTGCATGCATGTGGGTTCACTCTTTTTTTCTCTACATATCTTTATTTTCCCCATTAATATTGGTGCAGCATTACCTCTCCTCATAGTTTGACACCGTCTTAAGGTCCCCCCTTCTAAAAGTACAGTGCATCACACAAAGATAAGACTAAACAGAGAAATACAACTATAATTAGACAACGAAAATGATTTGTTCTAAACCACTGATTGACAGCGTAAATTAAAAAAATTCAAACAAGGTTAAAAATAGCTATATTAAATATTAAGTTTGAACAAATCAACGAACGAATGGAAGACTATCATATGCGGAAAAAAGTAAGAAGTGCGAAATAGTTAAGAAAGAGTAAAGATGAATATTGCATTCACGTGAGAATTATCACGGTCCATCACTCACACACTCTCGTTTTTGTTACTTTTAGAACAAAGAACTTTTTACAAAATCTCTTCTCACTTGGAAGCTCTTTTCTTCACTGATTTTCTTTTACCCACCTTGTAATTCATTCCGTCAAAAAGAAAAAACGAGACAAAAATTTTTGCAGTTCTTCTGCTGGTGCGTCCACTATATTCGAATGTACAGTGTGGGCCACCTTTCTGTAATTTGCCAATTAGAACAAATATTCAAGCGAGGTACTTAATATGCAAATTTTGAATGGACAGACAACATGCCTGTGTTCAACCGTACTCACATACCAAGTTTCATGAAAATCCATCATTGAATTCTACCAAAAGTTTATCTTTTGGTTATCAACCAATCAGAACAAATATGCAAATGGAGCATTTAATATGGAAATTGCGTATTTAATATGCAAATGAGTATTTAATATGCATATTAAAGCGCTGTGTTCTTTGTAGAGCGCTATATTAAATGCTTAATATTATTATTATATTTTGTGAAAACACAAAGATGTGGGTAATATGAGCATATCACCCCACAAAACAAGTTTCATGAAAATCAGTGATTGCATTCTGATCGGAGAAGGGAAGGTTTACCTTTTTGGTTGAACAGAAATGGTAATCCATACCTCTGGACGGTGTGACAACAAATAACGTGGTCCTCAAAAGAAGTAGGAAAGAACAAAATAAGACAAAGAAAACACAAAAAGTAAAGTACAAAATTAGCTAATGATCACAAGTACTGTATTATCTAAATAAATGCTCCCCCTGTAATAAATGACCAATACCAATACCCAAAAGACATTTATGAAGCGCCCTACCAATGAACACAACGCTGTACAGGAAAAACAAATATATAGGCACAATAAAAAACATGATTATGCAAACACATACACAAAATATATTTAATGCCTAAAACAAAAACAAGCCAAATATTAACCAAACAGGTGAGTTTTAAGATGTGACTTGAAAATTTGAAGAGATTTTGCCACCCTGATGTCTCGTGGAAGATTGTACCATAAGGTGGTGAGCTACTGAAGGCACGATCACGGTTACTTACGAGTTCTTAAAAGTGAAGAAGCAGTTTGTCGTAAGAAGAACGAGTAGAATAAGTTGACGGAACAATGAGTTCTGAGAGATAATCGGGAAGCTTAGAGAATGAAGACACTTGTATATACATACACAAGGATTTTGAAATGAATACGAGTCTTGATTGGAAGCCAACGACTAACTTTTTTAAAAACAAAGTTCTCCTATAAGAAAATATGAAAAAAAAACACCATACGTGTATTAAGTTTTTTAAAAAAAAAATTCACCCTAACACGACATGCATTCCACGACACGTCCCACGGGCAATGTACAGCAAAACATTTATAGCTCTGGACGTCCCACCGACAACCATCAGAAATTGTGCACTGCTGGTGGGTCGTTTACCCACATGCCCCACCAGCAACTCGCAGCAGTTGGTTTTCGGCTATGTCCAGAGGGAAAAGCGGTCCGCTGGCAATGCACAGCAATAGGTTTTTTGCTAGCATTACTTTTGTGTTTGCTACATGTAAATTGACCTTGTGCACCTCTGCCAAATTTGAAAGGTCCAACGCACACTTGACATTCGGGAAGAACCCAGAAGTACTTAAGGAAAATAGTGCACAATGGGATGGGAAAAAACATAGCCACATGATACCTCAAAAGCCCAACACGTCTCAACAGCAATCGGCAGCAGTTCCTTTTCAGCGATCTAAAGGGAAAGCGGCCCAAAGACAATACCCAGCTATGGGTGTCAAGAGGGGAACACGTTCCACCAGCAACTCCAGCCAATGGGTTATAGCTTATCTCCTGTGGATCGAACAGCAAAATTTAGCGAAAAAGGGGAGGAAAAAAAATATAAAAATATCAAGGTCCAACTTGGCCTCCCACAGAAGATCATTTCTCCCATTCTCTGTAGGCTTATGGAATGCCCTTCCTGCTCATGTAGCATCAAACTAGGACTTGCAGTGTTTCAAAAGGGAGGTTAATCGCTATCTTGGCGCCAATCCGTCAGCGTTACTAATTAGATAACTGCTGTTAATGCCTAGATTAGCCTTGACATAAATGAAAAAAAACTGAAACAGCTGAAAAAAGAGAAAATGCACAAGAAAGATAAAGGAATTGTTTTTTTTTTCAATATCTATGTTAAATATTACTTGATGTTGCAAAATACCCTGCTCTCTGTAGTCGCATACACAACAATGCAGGCTTTGTTCGAATTATACTACTAGTTAGTATACACAGCACGATGGTGTGCATTTGTGATGAGTGTGAGTAAGTTGGGAGCTTGTGCATGTATTTTGCTATCTATGATGGTGCCTTGGTCGATGCACTTTGTTGAAATACATAATGGAATACAAACTTTTCTTCTTCTCTCTCTCCCTCTCCCTCCCCTCACCCCTAATTTTAGATCAAGATGTATAATGAATGCCTGATGACTTTTTAGTTAGAACTTGTAAACAATATCAGAGCAGCCAGACTAACCAATATTTACAGGCCAGGAAACAAATATCAGTCTGTGCAAGAGTCTAGCTTCACGGGTGCCAAAGGGCCGTGTTGTTCTGGGATGCACGCACAAGGTGCCACTCGAGCGTATGGCTGGCTGGCGGTGAGTCCGGGCTTGTGACTATGACCAGGCAGGACACCCGTAAATGCCTGTGGCTAGCATACAAGATCTGAATCACTTTTCTTGCCAAACTAGTCACAAGCTTTTTACACCACCCCATTTACGTCTAAACTTTTATTCCCACTTCAATTTGTATTTTGCTTCTTGGCTAATTGCCTAATTGATATTGAATCATCTTTGGGAACATCCCACTACTTTGCTAATTTTAAATTTTTGTCTAAAATTTTCTCAGTTCAAAACATATCAAGTGAAAATATCAACTAAAAACTTTAAAAACTTTTAGTCATGAACTGGAAACCAGAACAAGTTTCATATTCTTGCATAATACATTGAAAAACAATCTTCTTCTCGATCCAGAATAATTAATTTTTTTTTAATCACAAATTTTTCATAATGGCACTCAAACTTTGAAAATTATTTAACTTATGCACAACTTTCTCAACTTCAGTCAGAGTTGTAACTCAAACTTCAAAATAAACAGAGCTGATTCTTTGGCTTTGTGTTTTTATTTAAAAGAAAATATGATCATTAATCAATAACACAATGGGCATAGTGAATGTTCTCAGAATGGAAACAAAATGAAGGAAAAACTATTCAAGTTAGCCTGCATAGGTTTTAAAATTATGTGTTGATCTGCAATCCCGCAAAAAGAACTTGGAACACCCCACGCTTTTATGCAATCAAGCGGGATACTTTGCTGTGAGTGAATTATAATCATTCTCCAAACTTCAAGGGAAAGTAGGAGCTGGAGCATTGTTTTAACCCTTCCTCCTCCCCATCAAGACAATGTTGGACCCCCTTCATCACAACATATCAACGAAAACTTTGGCCTCTAACAACATTGCACCGGGGAGCGGGGGCATGTTAATTTACAACCTGAATGCACTAATGGTTTCCAAGAATTTTGTGAGATTGTAGGTAGAACCAATTTCTGCAGTAAAGCACTGTTGAAATTACTTTTTTAATTACCTGTACACACTACATACTTTTTTTCTTGCATAGGGTCGAGCAAACTACTAATATACAAGCAATAATACCTCATTGTAAGATGATTGAACTGTCATATCTGGAAGCAGCACAAGTATCACCGAGTTGAGAGTCGTGTCTCCAAGGCGGGAATTAGTCAACTCCAAAAAAAGTGTAAATCTCTCAACTTTACCCAAGGAAAATTTTTAACAATTTTATTAATTTGAAGTTTCAATATTCAAAAAGGAATTACTCCTGTGTATAGTGGATTGCTTTCACTGAGTTAATGTTTCTAGTTCATATGAAAAAGAGACAATTTTATGTTGTAATTTGACAATACTTACCAAATTCCAAAACTGCAATATAAAACTCTTAATTTCATGAACAAAATCACTCGAAATTTAAGAGGAGCTCTGAAATTGAAAGAGGCAATTTGAAACTCTAAAATATGCAATGCAATGCTAAATTTGGAGACATTTATTTTAATGTTTATGTTAGTTCAATTATTTTATACAAATCAAATTTAGAAGCAATCTCTATCAGCCAACTACGGCCTGATTGACACAAGCACATTCATCTAACCTCCCCCCCCCCAAATGTGCACAGATTGAGATAATTCCAAATAAATTTGCCTTCTGAATTAATTCTGCTGCAAATATATCTACCTAGAACAACCTTCATCTATATAATCGTATGTACATATTTGATATCAACATTCATCTGGTGCGATAATAAGTTAATAAGTGAATAAAATTTGACATGAACTTCTAAATTGAGTGATCATGGAAAATAAACAGTTGTACCGGTGTGTCTACTGGACACGTTTAAACAATGAGACAGCACTATATGAACTAACCAATTTCACCCAAAAGGTACAAAGGTTGAAAGACACACTGCTGAAATTTGAGGACATTAATTTCACGCTGAATTACACACTTAAACTTTGCTCACAGTTTCGGCAGCTTCACATTTTTTCTGTCTCTCCTCTTTCTCTCTCCCTGTTTCCCTTTCCACAAGACTCAAATTTTGTTAGTTTTACCACTTGACAATTTAAGTAAACTTATTCCAGCAAGGTCAGACCTGTGGCCCTGCGAGTGCGTATCATATGCTGTATCAAACGCACCAGAGTAGCCCCAGTGGCAAATTGCAAGCGATCCATTTCCATCCACAATATTCTCTTCTGTCTCTAATTAATTGGCACCCATTACTGCTAACCAATATCACCTCCCTTCTAGCTCTACAATTTGGACTCCCTCTCCCTTTCTTTCAATTTTTTTTTCTCCGTCGCCCATATGTTTTCAATAGGCTGCCATTTAGTTCCCCTCTGTAGCTGGAAGAGGTGTTCTTGGCTCATTACGGCCCACGGCGAAAGCATTAGGAGCTAGTGATACCAGGCTGCTGTAGGGGTTTTGCGCTAGCAAGGCCAGGTCTGGGCCCAAATTAGGTGTTTGGTTACTCCAATATTTCCCAACCACTTTGTGCTTTTATCGTATCAATCCTTTTCCTTCTACTCTCTACCCTTACCTCGCACAATTACAGTGAAAAACCGTAATAAAGGAAAGCATTCATATGACTACTTAACTGTGAGGCCTTTGCAGGTCAGGCTAGCACTCGCCGTTAGAGCGGAACAGTATAAACCTAGGTGTCCTTTGTCAGATTGGTAAGTATAACATAAATGTCCCTCCGCAATGTTTGTCAACCTGATGATACAGTCTCGGCAGTAACAATGCACAGAACTTCTTTCCTACAAGTATGCACCAGTGCTCTGGAAGGGTTTTAGGATCAAGATCC
The DNA here is from genome assembly GCA_023653785.1 of Ophioderma brevispina. NCBI lineage: Eukaryota > Metazoa > Echinodermata > Ophiuroidea > Amphilepidida > Ophiodermatidae > Ophioderma > Ophioderma brevispina. The sequence continues at coordinate 197,509 of JAMKCH010006945.1, forward strand.
ACCACCGCTTAGGCATGCTGCAGCCGCGGTAATGAAGAAAGGAGAACCCAGTGTAAAACCGGCTTACGGACGGCAATCCACTGGAGAGCCTCGATCCCGGGGCTAAATTGAAATCCTGGTCGTGACGCACATTTAGAGTGCTGTATCAATATTAGAAAAAAAAGAAAGAAGGTCATGATGTATTTTACATGAACTTGGCCATACAGAGCCAACCATTTGATAGTGTTTTGGGTCGCCGTAGACCATCACATATTTTAATACCCACGCATGGTAATCGTCTCCCTTAACCAGCACTCTATCTGCATCTTTTCTGTTTTCACTATTGTTTCACGGCACTGCACCTCTGTTCAGGCAGCAATAAGTTGTTTTTCATGTTTTTCCTATCTCCATGTTAACCTTTTGACTAACCAACCCATCCGAAAATTGTGACGTCGGTGGATTTAACACATTCACTTACAAAATGCATATCCATTTTTTTTTTTTTCCTGTATGATTTTACAGTGTGCCACAATATCTTGCATTCGTACCAAAAGCCACGTAATTTCAATCATTCAAAATCCCTACGAGTGGAAAAATTGTGTGCTTTCATATGCTGTACTCAATAAAGGTCTGGTGTGATCACTGTAATGAACTTTCATTTGAAACCACAAAAATCAAATTTCCAATCTGCACTGACTTTCCTCTCTCTTGCCTTGATCCAAAAACATTCTTGTCAAGAATGACAAATCTGATTTGGTTGCAGCAGGGTTTTCTGAATGCGCAAAACACTGCATGTGGTGAAAATTACCAGTGGGCGCTCAAAAATTTAGGCATTAACTAACAGCTAATATGCACATGATTACAGAAATTCAAACCAAACCTGCAGTGAATCCCCACCCAGATCCAATGGTATTCAAAACCGGTTCCTCTGGGACACTTTAATCTGTTCAATGTTTTTTGGGCCAAGAAAAAAATAAACGTTTGATCGTCCGGACTTTTGGAAAGTTGGTGAGGGAGCCTTTATTTTTGTTATTTTATTATTTTTTTCAAGATGGCCACCATTTTTTTTGTTGACTTTGTTTTCCCCCCTTTTTAAGCCTTCTTTTTGGGGTGTTGTGTTTGGCTTTTTAAAAAAAATAACATAACAAAAAATCGGTGCGCGTCCAAAATCGGAGCGCGCGGGGACGATGAACTGGTTTCTTTATTTTTTTACTTGGCCTTAAACGTGACTTTTGGGAGACCAATCTTATGATTAACATACTAAATGGGGGCTGTAGTTTAATTGTTTGCATGAAATTTATACTTTAAAAACCTGTCTGAGAGAGTATGTAAAATTTAAAATTGGGGTCTTTTTTATACCATCACGATGTAAATAATTTGGAACATTCCATAATAGCAGGACTGGGAGTGTGAAGGTGAAAGGGGGTTTAAAAAATGTTTTCCAAATGTAATTTATGTCCAAGATTGTAGGCTCTATCTTACAAGGTATTAACCCAAAGCCCATCATTTAAAAAAAATACAACTACATATTTTTTTATTTTTTAAAGTTTGGAACCAAAAAATACATCGGTCCTCGGACCGCTTATGTCGCCTGCCGTCGCGGTTAGTGAATGATAGGCCTAACATGACCTTTGACCTTGATATGTGACCTTTGACCTCAGCAACAAATGAGGGATCCCATGTTGCACCTATGATTCAAGTTTGGTTCCAATTGAACTTCAACTTTTCATATGAGGTCAATTTTACATTTTCAGCCTATTTTACAACTTGACCTCACATGACCTTTGACCTTGGTATGTGACCTTTGACCTCATCAACAAGTGGGGGATGCCATGTTGCACCTGTGACCCAAGTTTGGTTTAAATCCATCAAAGTATGTGGATATTACATGCAAATGTTGACCCTTTTTCACAACAGACAACAACAGACATCATCAACAACAGACTACAACAACAGTGGACAAAGTGATCCCTATGTGTCTTCCTGCCTTAGGGCAGGCGACACAAAAAGTATCAGCTGATTTACAACTGCTCACTAAAAAGCTGAATAATTTTGAATTCTTCATTTGTTTTGACTTACAGAAATTGACACTGAAAATAATTTGGTTGATTCTTTATAGAAGGGACTGTCATTATAATTGCAATCCTTGGATTGTTTCAACTTCCAAAACATGCAAGCATACTTTTTGTGGCATCTCATGCATTTCCCTTATCATGGTGCTGTTTGGCAGGAACACAGGCATTTTGTTTTAATTGGCCAAAGAATTATGATGAATTCAAGTAGAGTAGTTACTATATACAAACTTAACAAAGCACTGCCAAATCATATCTTATCCAGACGAATACAGCACATGCAGATGATGCAGTTTTGAATAAAACAAAATTTGTGTTCAAAAAACATCTGCCCAATTTGTTTATTTATAAAACAAATTAAGGACATTAAATTCAATGCATTCATAATCCTTCACCAAATCACTTGAACAATTAGTGCCAGTCAACCAACAAGTAATTGATCCCTGCGACATACGGTAAGAAAAATGCCAGCAATCATAAGATGGTTTACACCAATCCCATGATGCAATGCACTTTGGAAATTACACTATAATCAAGTCTTGTGATTGCACATACTGGCCATTCACAAGCATGCAGATACAACATCAATGTTAATTTGCCTTTTAAAATTATCAGTACTTAAAGGAGTTTTCTTGGGTGATTTCAAATGTTCATATTTTAATCATCAAATTCTAAGCAATGGTTAAAGCAGTGACACCAAAAAAAACAACTGAAAAGTGCCTAAATTTGGGTAAAAATGACCCAAAACAGGCTGAAAATAAATAAAACTGCAGAAATTTGAGGGTAAAAAAATCTGAAATCAGATAAAAATCTGAAATCTGGCATCCCTGAATTTCTGTTAACAGAATAAAGCACATGATACAGAGTAAGTACAAAGGGTATAATGTAATTATGCCCAAAATCACCAATTGCATTTTA